>JAMYXO010000583.1:0-42383 GCA_033310375.1 Conus canariensis | reverse complement strand
AGACGCTCTAGGGAGTTGACGGCAGACTTCAGAAAAGGCTTGCCCCTGGCTCCTTGCTTCCTAAGGGGGCCCGGGGCCGCATCCAGGTCTGACTCCGTGCCTTCTATGCTGGATGTATCAAATTTTGTTTCGGAGGCCTCAAGCGGGGTTAGAAACCCTTGCTTTCCCCTTTGTATTGCTCGAGAATGGATTTTGGGGAGGCTTCAGTTTGCTTGGCCGAAATAGGTGCGACGTCAGTGAGACCTGGGGGGGACCCCTACCCCTTTTCCCTTGTGTCGTGTTGTTTGCCCTCCATTGATTCACGGTGTGCTGTATGTAATTAGGGGGCCACGAAGCTTCGGGATCCCTGAAATGAAAACACCAGACCTTGTACTTGCCGGGAAAGCCCACAGGGGTCTATTATTTTCAGGCTTTCTTCTGACATTTGCGGGTTTCCTCTTCCCTTGTGTCTTTCAAAGAGTCATATCCCACCCCCCAAAGGGCTCATGACTGGTTCTTCTGTTACGTTGGTTTGGCTTGGTTGGTAGTTTTTGTTTTTTTTTCCTTTCCGCGGAGAATCTTCGTGATTTCTTTCGCTTAAAATTTTTAATCCGGGATGATGCAGCAAAATGTGTTAACTGCTTCGTGTTTTGGTGTTTTGTAGGGTTTTGGGGAAAGCACTGTGTATCCATGAAGTTGAAGTCCTTTAGAGGGGCATTTAATATTAATTCCCGGATCTGCCGGACCTGCACAGTCGTGGCAGCTTCAAGTTTTTTACCTCCTTTGTCAACACAAACGCTTTGGAGATATTGCACAACCATTGCTTTACAATTTCCAGTTGATCCAGCCTGTTGTTTATTCTTTTGTGGGAACCCCATTGAGAAGATGGAAGTACTTCCCCCCCATTTTCCCGATTTCTTGGACATTATGCATTGCGAGGGGCCCGTGAGTCAATTTTTTGGAACTGATCCATTGATTTGCCAGATCGAGCCACACCACGTCGAGAGTCTTGTTTCTCTGCCTTAACTCTTTAGATTGCTTCCCAAATCATTTCTTGGTCGCGATTTTCAAGTTCTCCCTGCGGTCTTATATTTTTTTAAAAAGGGCCCCTCAAGAACGTTTGGACATTTATTTTACGCAGACACGTATTCCATTTGGCCCCGGCGAAAAATGGACATGGGTTTTTTTAACCACTTTCTTTCCCGAAACCAGTGTTGGGGTTTGTCATTGAATTTTTTTCTCGGGGGTGCGGTGCACCCAAACTCTGGTTTCAAGTGGTGCTTCGCGTGAGGGTCGGAATGTTTTTTGAGATGCTGTCCCGCGTTTCTTTGTCCATGTGAGTGTCCTTTTTTGGAATCGAATAGTTTTCCCGGAAGTGAAAGGGGATTTGAAGAAGTAATCTGGGTTTTCTTCCTTTTGCTACTCTTCTTTTGGGTTTTTTTCGCGAGAGCCTGTGTTGCGCTTTTAGGTTTCCCAGAGCTTCACCAACCTTTCTTCGCAACTTTGAGGTTAGCCTTCATCTGATTGTTGAGATTCTTCTTTTTCTGTTCGGATGTTTATCATCTCTCGCTGGCTTCTTGATTTCTGACGTGGGTATTTCAAATTTTTGGTAGTTTCACTCCATAGGCTGCCCCTTTCTATCTCTCTCTCTCTCTCTCTCTCTCTCTTCTCTCTCTCTCTATCTCTCTCTCTCTCTCTATCTCCTCTCTCTCTCAGATTTATTTGTGGATGACAGTCCCTCCAAAACAAAAGGTGGTGATAAGCAAACAATAGAAAAATTTCTCACAGGAACGTCTCTAAAACGAGTGGTCCCAACTGGTATATTTCACAAACTCTATGGTCATTCACCAAGCCAAAAATCAAATCTACGATTATGACCACTCGCCAAAGCAATAAGTGGCTCTTCTTTCCCTGCTAAAATCTTTCGAAACGGTACCATGAGCATCGTGTTTTAGTCGGGAACCAATAGAGAAAGAATTGAAATGGCAGTTAGCTCCTGATTTTATGCAAAACCATCTTAAAAGACCATTTCCTGTAGACATCAGTTAAAGCGCTATATTAGCACTACTGCATTTAAAAAACTTTTCTTCAGCGACCACATAATGTCGCCCCCCCCACCCCCCCCCCCCCACCCCCCCCCCCCCCCCCCCCCCCCCCCCCCCCCGTACTGCAATTATGCTTCAACAATATGGGATGAGAGTGATTATGCCCAAATGAAACTGAAGTCTCTTCCTAGATATGCAACAAAAGCTTGACTTCCTGCCGTACCTATAGTAACAAGATGAAAAATAGAAGCACTGAAGATACTTCCGTTGAAGTCAGCAAGGCATCATCTATGTTTAAAATTTCAACCAGATACCATGCCACATGTTATAACAATTTCTATTTTACAAGGCCCCTGAAACAATTGTTCTGGCTCGAAGACAATTCCTCTTTACCCTCTAGCTACGCCCAGTTGATCAATTACACAGAACAAAATTAGCGTATTCTGAGCTTTACGTATAGAGACTCACTTCCACCGAGTTTACAAATTGAATATGTTAAATCATTTCAGAACATTATACACAAACATTTTATGTTCAAGTTTGTATTATTTGTTTAAAAATCATTAAACGTTATTGCAACGTCCTTCTGTATAACCCTACATATTTGAATAACATTCGTCATGAATCACGTAACTACTCATGGAACGATCATCCCCACTCCATTCTATTCCCATCTCTCTTTCCCCTCCCCTACATTCTGTCCTCTCTCTCTCTCTCTCTCTCTCTCTCTCACTCTCTGTCTCTCTCTCTCTCTCTGTCCTCTCTCTGCCTCTCTCTGTTCTCTCTCTCTCTCGCTCTGCGTTTTTGCTTCTTTTTTTTGTTTCTTTTGTTTTGATATCATGCTGTGTCATTATTACATTTATGATTAGCCCATGTCAACGTGGAATTACATAACAGTGTTGTTTTATGATTGCCAGTATGAATGATATGTGTTGAAATAATGTATGCACGACTATAGGACGATTGTAAGACTAGCCTTGGCCCAAAATACATTCATACTTGAGTATCAAAGATCAACAACTTAATTTACAATTCTGTCTCTCCTCTGTCCTGTCTGTCTGCCTGTCTGTCTGTCTCTCTCTGTCTCTGTTCTCTCTCTTTTTTCTCTCTCTCTCTTCTCTTATTTTTAATTGATGCTTAATTAAAAGTCTTCACGTACCCTATGGCATCGCATTGTCAAAGTTAGAGCCAGGGTATTGTGTCAGTGTATTTAATTTCACCGCCCTTCCCTCCCCTTCTTCTACTTCATCTTCCTTCTTCTTGGTCTTCTCTCTCATTCTCTCTCTCTCTGTCTCAACGCACGCACGCACGCACGCGCGCGCGTGCACACACACACACACACACACACACACACACACACACACACAACATCACACACTAAAACACACTGACTCAATTGTGCGATTTATTGTTCGTGTCTATTCCGTCACTGTGAAAATTGTAGAATGGCTGAAAGGTTAGTGACTATCCACGACCCGTGGACGAGCTTACAGGGAACATGGAAAGAGGGAAAACTGACTAAAGGTCTTGTGATGGATATTCTCCAAAGCCTTTGACAAGGTCAGCCATTTCCTCCTGATCCACACAGCTAAGGCATTCTTTTGGATGACCTGGTCCAATCTACACATGATCCGAACTTCCTTGCAGAAGGTAGCAAAGGAGTTGGTGAGGTTGGTGCCACATCTGAGTCCATTTCCATGGGGAATCCTGGAGTTACCCAGGGGCTTAGTTTTGGGGCCTGCCCTATTCACCCTTTACGTTAATATACCTACCCAAACCACTATCCTCAAACAAATCGTCTTTTTTGCCGTGACACTCTGCCACAGAACTGTGGACACTCTTAAGACCATGAGAACATCCATGGACTTAAGCAAAATGGCGAGCTGGGTGACGAAATGAGGAACAAAGGAGGCATTCCACTCTGACAGGTGTTTGACACTTCATGCATCACAAAAGAAACATGACCAATGGATAGGAAGAAATAGCCTCGAGAGTTGCTATCTCATTGACCCTTACCTGAGACACCCACATTAGCAATATGACTCAGCAAATGCAGAAAGACCTTGCGCTTCTCTGCCGAAAACTTAACAGAAGGTTGTGTAAGATTAGGGAGAAGAAAGCATACAAAGCTTTGGCTAATAACCAACACTCGTAGTATGGGGCGCCTGCATGGGACTCCTACTCTGCAGAGTGGGAAAAGGTGCATGAGTCGTGCTGTCTACATAAGTGGTCAGCCAGCACCGCCCAAACATCCAGCGTGGAAGGTTTATATTCGGGGGAAGCTGCACCTGGACTCCACATAGAGACAGGAAGCGCGGCAGCAAGACTGGAATCTTCCTCAAGTTACACCCCTCAACATACGCACGCACGCACACACACACACACACACACACTCGACACACACACACACATACAAACACACGCGCGCGCGCGCGCGGCCGCGCGCTGCGCACGCACGCTCGCACGCATGGCACGCCCGAAACTACCAGCCCTCCAATATGAACAACTCGTAATACCAATGGGAACAGTGCGACGTCGTCTTCTTCCATCCTATAAAACAAAGGCGGACACGGTGGATTTCTTTCCTTTTCTGGACCATCAATGAGTGGAACTGCCTTCCATCTTAAAACCATATTATCTTTCCTCCGGGGAAGGCTTCACACAAGACCCGCTGATTTTGTGTCACTCCCACCCCGCCCCGCAACCCCTCTTTATTTTCATTACCACCTACCCCAAGCGGGTCCTATACATTCATTCCCCCTCCTTCCCTCCATTTGACAGGACCTTGCGGTTTATCTCAGATGAATCCTCTGGCCAGTCAGAAAAAACAGGAAACCTCGAGTATTTTTCCATGACCGTCCGCTTAGCCTCGAAACAATGTGGACAAAGAAAGGACGTCACCAGAAAATAAGGAAGAAAAATGAGGAGCAGTTGTTTTTTCTCAAATGGTAAGCATAAGCTCCAAATCCAAATGAGGCTGGCACGCCTTTAATTTTCTCATGGCGAACGACTATGGCCTATGACACTGCATCCTCATGGTGCGAAGTGGCGGTGATTCTGGCTTTGGTCGGGGATGAAAGTCCTTTCGGGGCTCGGGCGGTACCTTGCCGATCACTTCTGTTCCCTTACCTTAATGGTTCTCGCGTTCTGCCTAATGGCATCAAACTTTTGCGGACCCTTCTTGACACAAAACTCATAAGGTCCCTGCAAATCTTTCTTTTTCAGCTGATTTTTGGGCTTGGCGTATGTTCAGCCACACACAAACAAAATACATTGACGAAGCCTTTCTGTCCCCCTAAAAAGCAGACAGAGCCCCTAATGGTGACTGACATTGACTTTTACTAGGAGGTGACGTACAAGAATTTTGATCTAAAACAACTGTAGTTTGAACCATCTGACACAAACTAATTGGATCACGTAGGTTGTTAGTTCAGAAAAATCCATTAAGCTCTGTCTCATACGGGAAACGGTGTTGCTTAATCATAAAATTACGGCTGTAAAACCCAGCGTCAACAACCCCATTTTCACAACAAAATGCAGTAACTCGCACCAGTGCCAATATTTCGATACTAGGCACACGAACCAGACGTGAGGTCCCATTACAAACGCTGAATACTGTTACAGCTCGGGTCAGAAAAACAACAACTTTGTTTATGCTAATTTTAAAAAATGGGAAACATTAAGAAACAATTAATTGTTAGTTTTGACCTTCTGCACACCAACACTCCTCCCCTATTCGAGCTGGCCAGCAGCTGAACGTGCACATCTTTCGTTAGATGTTTTCGGACTGTGAGAGAATGTCGTCCGGATTCTTCAGCGAACTTGGACCAATTGACAGCCGCTCGAATGTGACTCAGAGTACGCCCTATGTCAACGCTATTTTCTATGGGATATCAATGGAACAACCTAAAAAGTATTTTAAAAGCAACAACAAAGACAGTTTATTAAAAGCTTTCGAAACTGAAAGGAAAAAAATTGGGGAAGAGAACGGAGATTAGAATCATTATCCAAACATCAAAGAAATGAATGAAAACATTTTCAATAGAAACAGTCTCCACGTGAATCATGAAAGCCTCTCACCCACTTTGGCCATGTTATTGCTTGCAGAAACATTATTAAGCACGCAACAATAAACATGCCTGTTGAGACCGAATAAACAATTCAAAACACTTTTCATCCTCAGCAGCACACACGTTTAGGGACTATGGCTTCCAAACGCGGCTGAAGAGCGCCAGTAATCTTTTCTCTCCCCCTTTCCCCCCATCTCCACCCTTCATTTCTCATCTACTTCGTTCCATCCACTCTTCCCCTTCTTCCCTCTACCATCGCATTCCCACCCTCCCTGCCGCTTCTATCTGTTCTTTTTTCCTTCCCTCCCCTCCAACCCCCCTCCCACATGTCTCGCACACGCACACACACACACCACACCACACACACATCACACACCACAAACAACACACACACACACACACATACGCACATACTCACACACCATCAGCACCTACCAAAATTGCTGATAATCTTTTTTCTTTTATCGTCGTCAACGCCATGGGGAATGATTCTGGCACACCACCACCGAAAAACAATTCAAACGTTCCTCCGGGTCTGTCGCTTTTGCGTCTCGGTTAATGTTCTTTCCTATTGTTGGCAATGTTGTCAGTCCAATGGGGTGGGGTTTTGTTCAAGTCTTCCCCTGTGTCTCCCTACTTCAACAGTTCCAAGAGGATTGTCACACTGGCCCTACCAATGTTAGTTGTCTGTTTTTAATTGATATCAGTAGATCTATCGTATGGTACGGTTGCTGTGTGGTGGTTTGACAGGTTTTTTTCATGGTTGGTATCTCAAGTTTAGTATCTTGTGGTAACACAACCTTTTCCATGGCTTAGATTTCATGTTCAGGTTCCCCTGTGACGAGCCCATGTTTCGCATGCATAGAATATATTAGCCGGCAGCATGCCCGCCTGTTTGTCCCACCTCCTGGAGTGGCTCGTGTTCCGTCCATACTGGTTTGGTTCCGGGCACTGTTGATGGCCTGTTCTGCTCGTCCTTGAGAGGATTTCTGGTTCGGGATCTCTTGTTGCACAATGTATGGATCATAAGGCGACTCCGTGAACTGTTGAAGAATCTTTTGCTTCTGGCATAGTACATTTATATCAGTAGTGCATGGTGGTGTTTTGAGAAAACGTATTCACCGACTGCATATATGTAAAGATCATGTAAGCAGTTGGGGACAAAGAAATCGTCATGGAACTTTCCGATGGATACTTGACATCCATGGCCTGGGAGACTTCATCAAAGACATGGATGACACACAAAAACAAGTATTTGACGAGAAAAGCAGCATGGGGAAGACCAAGTAGTTGTTATCTGTACTTCCCCAGTGTCCAACATGAAGACATGCCTGTGGCCAACTGTAGCCTGCATGCTGAAACTGTCGTTGCCTGTTGCTGAGTAATTTCATTCTCTGTGCCAAACTTTTAGCCACCCAAAACTAGAACATGATAAAAGAGCGATCAACGAGTATATACCGACTGAGTCTTCCTACCAATCCACAACAAAATTTACAAGACTTCGGCAATACAAAGTCGAAGTTTATGCAAGCTATTTTCTAATTCAGATTCTACCTGTTTCAGATCCTACTTCCTTTTGATAAAAAAAACAACAACTCAGTTAATTATTCTCTTTTAGGGAATAGTCCAGTAGAATAAGAATACTCTTTAAAACTATGTTCAGGCATTGTCAGTTTTGCCCAATGGTCAACCAAAAGAGTTGTGATTCTCTGAATTAGTAGAAAAAAAAAACAATCGGCAAATTTTAGACTCCTCGTACGTTGCCAGACACTTTACGTTACCAGGCTTACCCCTCAGTGTATCTAGGTATACCTTCTTTGACAAGATCAGAGGTTTGTTTGTTTGTGTGGTACTTTGTTTGCTTTGTTTTAATGTATTGTGGAGCTTACGCGGAAACCAACCGTTTTTTTTCCGGCTTATATAGTTGTCAGCTAACTAAACCATCCCATCAGTCAGAAGGTAAGCTGGCTTTAATTCAGTAAACTGGGCAGCTAGGACGCTTCTTTTCTTTGGTTATTTTTTACGTTTACAAAACGACCTTTCCTCCAAAGGAATACATTAAGATTATCAGTTATTGTTCTAAAAGTAAGTATGGAGACAGGCCACACATTGGAAAGCTCCGGAACTTCCAACCTAGCAAAACAACTATTGTACTCTTTTGCTTTTACAACGCTAATACGATTCTCCTCTCCGAAAACGAGTTATTTGTCAATAAAACTTACTGCAGTTACGGCGCCAAACTCCATAAGGCTACCGTTCATGTATGAATTTTTGATAGACTGAAAATATTATTTTGAAAACAAAAGTCAGAACCGCACGGCACAACATTAAGAGTACGCGAAATTTCTCGCAGAGCAGACAAACAGACGGAAAATTGTATGGTATACATCTTTCACACACATCCGCGCGTATGCGCGCACGCGCACGCGCAAACACACACCACACTCACACTCAACACTCACACACACCACACACACAATACACCGCATGTTTACCTTTTCGACAATACTCATCTGGCGTGTGTGTGTTGTGTAGTGTGTGTGTGCTGTGTGGTGTGTGTGCTGTGTGTGTGTGTGTGTGTGTGTGGTAGTGCGTGGAGCGTGCGTTGCGTGCGTGCGTATCCCCATGTGTTGTGTGTGTGGGTGTGTGTGTCCATAAGATAGATAGATAAATAGAGAGAGTGAGAGAAGAGAGAGAGAGAGAGAGGAGAGATGTGCCCGCATACGTTAACATACACCGTAAAAAAAAGCCTGAAAGCACACATGTACAACACACACACACACATGAGGTAAAACATCACAAGGTCATAGTGCATAATATGACACTAAACTTATTATTGTATGCAATGAGCGTGCACGCTTATGTGTCTTAAGGGTGGTGTGTCTGTGATTTGTATATGCACATGTTGGTGCACATGAGCACGGCGTGCATGTGAGTGAATGGTGCGTGCGTGTGCGTGCGTGAGTATGTGTGTGTGTGCATGCGTGTAGTGCGTCGCGCTGACCGTGCGTTGTGTCGCGTGTGTGTGTATGTGTGTGTGTGTGTGTGTTTGTGAGAGAGAGAGAGAGAGAGAGAGAGAACTGGATACACTAGTGCCGCGCACGCGCGCGCGCGCGCGCGTGCGTGTGTATGTTGTGTGTGTGTGTGTTTGTGTGTGACCCTAGTGTTGTGTGTGTGTGTTGTCTATCTGTCTGTCTGTCTGTCTGACTACCTATGTCTCTGTCTGTTTGCCTCGCCTGCATGCCTGCCTGTCAGAGAAGAAAGAAGAGAGAGATAGAGTGACCGAGATGAGAGAGAGACGAGCGAGAGAGAGAGAGAGAGAGAGAGATGAGAGAGAGAGAGAGAACTGGAACAGCTAGGACGTGCTTAAAAACAGTCCGTCTTAGTTACAAAAAAAATGAAGTGATGATGCATAGTTATCATTTTGATCACGACAATAACCACGCTAATGAAAGGGAGCGGGGGGGGGGGGGGGGCGGGCATAGTGACAGACTTAAACTTAAGCAAGACAGTTGGATTTTGATATTGAATATTAAATACACCCGCCGCTAAGGGCCCCCCACCAGGAACCCCCCAAACCAGCATAGCCTCGGCAAATATTCAAACACGTTAACTCCAGGGTAAAAAGCCAGCGAATGTGACAAAAGGGCTTTAGATAATGCTGAAATATAACCCAGTGTGTCAGTTACTGGATGCATACTTTGGATCTTGCTGCATGTGCGCTGTGCCAACCCTTGATATCATTGTGAATCTTCATGAATCGGTTGTCCGGTCCATGTTGTGATGAATTTATTCCTAAGTTCCTTCCCTAACCCCCCACCCCCCCCCTCCCACCGCCCCGATTCTGTTCCCCCACCCACACCCCACATCATTACCAATCCCCCCCTATTCCGCCATCCTCACTTTGCCTTCCTTGCTTCCCCCACCCCCCCGATCCCACGCCCGACGCCCCCCACCGTCCACCTCTCTAACCCCCTCGCTCTCTCTCCCTCGCTCTCTCCCTCTCTCTCTCTCCCTCCCTCTCTCTCTATCTCTCTCTCTCTCTCTCTCTCTCACTGCCGTAATTTACCTCCAGTCCGCTCTTCATAATCACATTTTCCTTTAAGCCCTTCTCTCTCCTTCCTCACGCCATGGCTCCTCTTCTCACCAACCCTTCAATTCACTTTTCAATTTTTCCGGCCTCTCGTCTTTCTCGCTTCCCTAACCGGCCCTCGATTCTTTCCTCTGTTTAATGTCTGCACATTTAACACTTCCTTTCGCAGTCTCTCTGTATGGTCTGTCTGTCTGTCTGTCGTTGTCTGTCTGTCTCTCTCTCTCTCTCTCCAGTTTTCTGTTATCTGTATGTCTGGCTCTGTCTGTCTCTCTCTCTCTCTCCTTTTCATTAGCACAACCACACACCAAACACACACCACACACACACACACACACACACACACACACACACACACACACACACACACACACCTGCGTGCACTCGCACATTCTCTCTCTCTCTCTCTCTCTCTCTCTCACACACACAACACAACAACACACAAACACATCAAACAACACGCACGCGTCAAACGCATGCACGCATCACGCACCGCGCGCGCGCGCGCCACACACAGAACACAGACACACACAAGCAAAATAGAGAGGAGAGAAAGAGAGAGAGAGAGGAAGAGAGAGAGAGAGAGAGAGGAGGAGGAGAGAGAGCGAGAGAGTGGTGGTGTGTGTGTGGCTCGCTGTGGGTGCGTGTGTGTGTGTGTGTGTGTGTGAAGTGATGACAATTCCCAGCGACTGCCTTTGGTCTGTAAAAAGAGAACTGATGAAAAATTTAATTGAAGATGTTGAAGAAGGTTCCCAGTTTTCTACAGGGTTCCTCGCAACTTGCGCGCCTGATTGAAGCAAAAAGCCTTTGCGACGTCAAAAAAGAAGGTGATGGGGGAGTTTTTATCAAGTTTACAAGATGCCGCACACACAAAAAAAAGACTAAAAATTTTTGATACAAAATTTTTAGTTTTTCTTCACTCAAAAACTCGAAATGGAAGAAGGGGGGGGGTTGATAGCAAAAAGTTTGACCCCCCTTCCCTAGCCGGGGAAACCGAGACGGTTTACAGAAGCATAGAAAAGGGGGAAACCCACACGGGGCGCCCTTTGGTGATTGTTTCCCCTAAAAAAGTTTTGAAAGGTCAGCCTTTCCCATCTTGATCAAAAACCTCGGGGCACTGAAGGATCACTGATCCAATCAAACCGGGGAAACCCAAAAACTTCCTGGTTGCAGATATTAAGGATGGTTATGGACGGGTTCCAATTTTGGGGCCCCTTTTTCTCTGTGGAGTCGGGGAGTTCCCCCTTTGGCTAAAGTTTGGGGGGCCCTCCCCCATTCCCCCCTTCTATGTCAATGCCCCTTTCCCTAAGTAGTATCCTAAAACTCCCCACCCCTTTGAAATAACAACTCCCCCCCATAGTATGGTTGATCCCTAAAAAAATCTGAGAACCTCCAGCGGATTCAATTTTTAAAAACCCAAAAAGGGAAGGGGGAAATAAAGGATCCCACTTTACTTGAGAAGTGCGGGAATTTTCATAAAAAACAAAAAAAGGGGAAAGTGGACGTTTTAAAATTTGTCCCATCCCCCTTCCCCAAAACCGAGACAAAAGGGGAAAAAGCCAGTAGGGGGAGTTCCCATCTTAATGCCCTCGGGAAGGGACCCCCAAAATCAGCAATTTTGAAAAAAACCCAGGGGCCTCCCGTGGTTTTTTCCCCCCAAAACCCTTGACAGGGGGGTTCTTTTAAACAAAAAGGAGAGATTTGAAACAAGTTGGCATAGCCCACTTTGGGGAGTATACAGCACACGTCTGGGACTCCTATATTCCCAAAAAAAAAAAACCATCGGTAGGGGAAGGGCAGCTTTCGTCCCTTTCTGCAGTTTTGGTAGCCGTCAACCCCAAAAAACATCGGCGTGGGAAGGTTTGTTAAAGACACCCTGGACTCCTTAGGGGCCAGGAGGAGCCTTCTTCAAGCACTACACCCCACCGCAATTTAAACACACCACCACACAAAACACACACACACCCCCCACACAACAACACCCCCCCCAAAAACCAAAAACTAAATACCCGCTTCCAGCCCTCCGGTAGGATAAATTGGGAAAAATTCCCCTTGGAAAACGTAGTTTTTCCCTTTTTTTAAAAAACACCACAGGAAGAATTCTTTTTTTCCCGGACATTTTTTGAGGGGAATCGCCTTTCATTAAAAAGCCATATCATTGTTCTCGGGGGAAGGCTTCAAAGCCCTGTTTTAGTGTCACCCCCCATCCCCCCCTCCACAATCTCTCTTTATTTTCAATGCCCACCTACCACCCCAAGCATTTCCACACCCCCCGGTTTTCCCCTGTTTTCCTTACCCCTCCCCCCCTCCCCTTGCAAACCTCGCGCTTAGAAATGGTCTTGTAGCCGCCCAGTTTAAACCGTTTTGGGGAAACCAGAAACCCCAAGTTTTTAAAAAAAACAATAAAGGGGAAAAAACGTCCCAGGAAGAAGAGAAGGGGGGGGCAGCTTTCTTTTTTCCAAACTAAAAAAAACAGGCCTAGATCCTATGAATACTGCCCCTTTTTTATTTCTCCTGGCGAAAGCCTCTACCCTGATCCCCAATTTGCCTCCGGGCCCGCGAGGCGGGGATTTGGCTTTTGTCAGGATCAAAAGCCCTTTTTGGGGTTCGATTTGAAACCCTCAGCATTTTTTCTTTTATATTAGTTCCCGCGTTTTTTCCCTACTGGTCGTAAAACTTTTGTACTTTTTTGCCCCAAAGCCCTAAGTCCTGCTTTATTTTGAGAATCGGGGCTTAACGTAATGTTCAAAACCAACAAAAAAAACCCTAGCCCCAAAAGGGTTTAATTGAAATTGATTTTACTTTTAGGTGAGCAAAAAAATTTGATCTAAAAACTACGTGGTTTGAATCCATATGACAAAGAAAAAGTTCCATCCGTTCATTAGTTCAGAAAAAAACCCCAAAGTTTTCCCTACCAGGAATTGGTATTTTTTAAATAAAAATTTTAGGGTTTGAAACGGTCACCCCCCCCATTTGAAAAAAACGCGTAACTCAAATACTACACCTTCCCAAAAACGTTTGTTCATTTTGCACCCCCTTACAGATGAAGAGGCCCTTTAAAACGCCGAAATTAATACAGAACGGCGTTTGAAAACACACTTTCCTTTGTTTTATGCCAACTTTTAAAGTAAAAAAATTAAAGAACGAAAAATTTGGGGGGGTTTGAGCTTCTGAACTTCACTCTCGCCTTTTCGGGGTGGCCAGCAGCAAGACGAGTATATACATCTTTTTTGGTGTTTTCGACTGGGGATAGATTGGGGTCCGGTTTTGGCGAACTTGGACAACTTAATTTGCCACTCAAAAGTGATAAACCCCCGTTTTTGGGAAAATGCTTTTTCCACGGAAATCAGGGAACGATGAAAAAAAAAAAATACTTTAAAAGAGGAAAAAAAAAGAGAGTTTGAAAAAAAAATTTTGGCCCTGGGAAAGAAAAAAAAAACTTTTGGAAAAAAACCCCGTAATAAAAATACATGGTGAACAAAAAATTAAATTGATAAAATTTTTTTTAAAAAACCCCCAAAAAAGTTTTTTGGGTTTGGAAATCGGGGAAACCCTCCCCCCTTCCCCATTTGACGACATGCGAAACTTTAAATTTAAAATTACCAACAATGAGAATCCCTGTTGTGAAAAAAAAACACTTAACACTTTTAAACCACTCGCACACGTTTGTGACATGGCCCCCAAAAGGGGGTGAAGAGCCCCCAAAGTAATCTTTTTTCCCCACCTTTTCCCCATCTCCGCCTTCACCTTTTCTTTTCCTTTTTTTTCTCATTTTTACTTTCTTTTTCCCCCTTTTCCCCCCCCACCCCCCCCACCACTTACTTTTTCCCTTTTTTTTCTTCCTTCCCCCCCTCTCCCCCCTTTTCACACACACACACACACACACACACACACACACACCACACACACACACACAGACACACACACACACACCCACAAAACACCACCACACGCACACCCAAGGGGCCGCGCGCGCACGCACACGCGAAAACCACGTACGCCCCACGAACACACACACACCCCACCCCACACCACACACACAAACGCGCGCGCGCGCGCGCCACCCACACCCCGGGGATGCACCCCACCCCAACACACACAAACACAAAACCACGCACACAACACGCATGCAAACACACCACACCCCAACACACACACACACACCCCCAAAACACACGCACGCGCTCCTTTCAGCCCTACCGAAAACTGATGTGAAAGTTTACTTCTTCTTTTTCGTCGTCAACGCCAGGGGAATTTCTTTGGGGAAACCCCCACACCGAAAAAAAATTTTTAAAACCCGTTCCTCCTGGCCCTGTCGTTTTTGCGTCTTTTGCAAATTTTTTTTCCTGTCCATTGGGGCAATGTTGTCAGTCCATCGGTTTGGGTTTGTTCTGTCTTCCCCTGTGTCCCCTCCTTCAACAGTTCCCTGGAGGTTTGTTTACCCAAGGGCCTTTTGGATTTGTCAAGGGCCCCATAAAAATGTAGTTTTTTTTTTTAAAATTAAAGGTGGGGGGGGGGGATCTTCATATGAAAACGATTTTGCTGTTTGGTTTGGGTTTGACGCTTTTTTTTCCCTGGTTGGAAACTTAGCTTAGTTTTCTGCAGTAACATCTCATGCCCATGGTTTTTCATTCTTCTTTCAGACCCCCTCCCGGGCACAGCCTGGGGTTCTCGCTGAATTAAATGTAAAATATTTTAGCGCACCCCAGAGCCTGTTTTCCCGTTTTCTTTGGAGACGCAGTTGCCCTTTCCCCAAAAGGGTTTTTAGCCGGGCGGGGCTGACCCTGTCCTTCATGCCCTTGAGAGGATTTTGGTTTTGGGATTTTCATTGTAATAATGAATAAAGGTGAGTAAAACCTGTTGAAGAATTTGTTGTTCTGTCCATAGAGGGTTTAGATAGTATGAGGGCCCTTGTTGCGGCTATTAAAAAAAGTCCTAAAAACGTATCACAAGGGATGTTAAAAAAAGATTTTTGGGGCTTAGTCGGGAACTGGAGAAAAAACCACCCATGAATGTCGGGCTGCCATGACATCAATGGCCTGGCGGGGCGTTGAACAAGAATTCGTAAACCTTCATCAAAGATGGAGGGACACCCAAAAAGGGATTTGGCGAAAAATTTCAGCTTTGGGAAAAGACCAATTTAGATATTTTTCTATATTTCCCCCGACCCCCAAAGGGAAGGGACTTTCCCGTGGAAAAACCTTTGAAAGCAAATTTAAAAAAACTTTTCGTCCTGTTGCTGATTTTATTTGTCTTTTCTCTGTGCCAAGTATTTACCCAAACAAAAGTATAAAAAAAAAGGGGGAAATTTAAAACAGGAAAAGGGACGGGAGGGATTCTTTTTCCCAAACCCGAAACCCTAAGTTTACGGGGACTTCGGCCAGTCAAAAAAAGGGACGAAGTTTAAAAAACCCTGATTTCAAATTCAGTTTCTTTTGTTCCAGATTATTTCCCCTTCGATAAAAAAAAAAACCCAAGGATTCCCTTTTTTTTGGGGCTAAAAAACTAAAACAAAACCAAAAAAAAAAAACCCGGGATTCTGTTTGGGAAAAATTTTGTTTGGCCTTTACTTTTTGTTTCCCCCCCCCCTGGCATTAAAAAATTTTTTAGCGCCCTCTGTTTGGTGACAAAAACGTGGGAAAATTTTAGAACCCTCAAAGTGCAGACACTTTACGAAACCAGCTCCCTTTTTGGATCCTATTATTTTTAAAATTTTTTTAAATTTTGTTTGTTTGTTTGGGTTTGTTGTTTGTTTTTTTTCAATGATCGGGAGCTTTAAGGGCACCAACGTTTTCTTCCGTTTTTAAAACACTAGTTGTCAACTATCGAAAAAAACCCCATCTTCAGATGTAAGTGGCAAAAACTCAGTAAAACTGAGGTCGGGCCCAGATATTGCTTTTTAATTCCCAAAAAATACCCTTTTCGTCAAAAAGGCCCCCTTAATATGACAGTTTTGGCTTTTAAAGAAATTAGGGAAACAAAGTGCCATAGAGGGGCTCCGGAATTTCCCAAAACCTAGTCAGCGCCGGAAGTGCCGAGAGGGGCGGGACTTTTGCCCCAGATTTGGTATTCTTTTGCCTTGCTTTTTCCCACGCTCCCCCCGTTTCTATTTAAAAAAAAATAGTTATTTGTCAATAAACGTCTTGAAAAAAAGGGTGCCACACCCCGGGGTTTACATTATGTTGGGAATTTGCGAAATTTGGGAAAACAGCAGGCACACTTTTTTAAAATGTCCGCACTTTGTAAACTTCCTTCTCTGTCTGTTGTCTGTCTGTCTGTCTGTCTGTCTGTCTGTCTGTCTGCCCTTCTCTCTCTCTCTTTTCTCTCTCTCTCTCTCTCTCCTCTCTCTCTCCTCTCTCTCTCCGAAAATTTTCGTCTGTCTGTCTCTGTTGCCTGCTTACCCCTGTGTGGGGTTTTGTGGGGGTGTGTGTTTGGGTGTGTGTGGTGTGTGTGTGTGTGTGGGGTGTGTGTGTGTCACTCCATGTATGACGAACTTAAAACAGCGTGCGCGCGTCCCAACCCCCACACAAACGGGGCGCGCGCGCGCATGATAACGCACACGCATCACAGTGGCATTAAAAACATGAGTGATGATTTTCTCCGGGTAAAATTTTTTGGGGATTTTGAAAAAAAGCTTTTCATGTTACTGACATGATTTTTTCTTTTTTTAAAAAGGGAACTTGGGGGTTTTAAAAACTTAAAATTGTTTAACTTCTTTAATTTTTTTGTCAAAAAATTTTTTAAAAAGGGTTTCGGTTTGGTCCACTTTCATCCCGGGTCAACTTTGGGGGTTCCTCGGGGTTTAGTTTTTTGGGCCCCAATATTTTTTTAAAAATTTACATCAATGTTTCCCCTTCTCTCTCCCCTTTTTCTCTCTTTTCCCCTTTCTCTCTCTCTCTTTCTCTTTTTCTTCATTTTGTCGTCATTAGTGGCCCTTTTTTGCTGATGCCCTTACTATATAACAGGGTTTAAAATTTTGGGACTTAAGGGTGCTGGTTTAAAGAATGCGTTGATAATGGTTAATTACACAAAATTTAACAACAGGGCCCCTTTCTTTCCTTAAAAAAAATTAAAAAAATTTCGTGTTGGGTAAAAGACCAAAAATAAACTAAAAAAAAATTTAAAAAAATACAAAGGCTTTTGGAAAAAAACCTGAAAGTTTTTTGATGAAATTTTTTAGTGAGGTTGGTTCTCAAACTTTACTTGATCTAAACTTTGGAAATAATTCATCTGGTCAAATAAAAATTTCAAGTAGTTTATCTAAAAAATTAAATTTTAAAAAAATATTTCAGCTCAATGAAAAAAAAATACTCGGAAATTTTTTTTTAAATTTCTTTTATTTAAAGTGATTCGATTACCCGCGCCTAAAAAATGTTGGGATTGACCCAGTAAACCCTCCTCAAAACTTTCCGAAAGTCTCTGCCCCCCTTTGCCCCAAAATCAAATTTTTAAAAACCCAAATTTTTTCTGAAGTAAATAATTAGAAAGAACGAAACAATCTTCCATTTAAACTAAAATGTATTTTAACATAGGTGTCGGGTATTATTAAAATATTTTTTTTTTTTTCAGATTCAGATCTTTTTGTGTTGGGGCCATACCCCCTTCGGGAAAGGTGGATACAATAATTTGGGGATAATATATTTTTTTTTCCCCCCTTTAATTTCCCTCCCGATATATATCAACACATTTGACATATACTTTTTTCCACTTTACAGAAAAGGGGCATACGGATAAAATATCAAGGCATAAAAAGTTGTTGCTTAAAAATGTACATTAAAGACATTTTAAATTCAAATATGGAATCTAAAAAAAAGAAAAAAAAAAAAAAAAATTTGGGAAAAATTGGATACTGGGATTACGGTGTTTATTGGGATTGAGTTTTGTCCCCGTCGGCGGTACAAAAACTAGTCCCGTCCACGTTTTTAAAGGGAGTAGGGGGGGTTTCAAGGTAGAGACCCGTGTGGGGCGTATGCGTGCGAGCGTGCTTGTATGCGTGAAATTTTTATGTGTGCTTGTGTGCGCGTATCCCGTGCGAGCGTGCAGTATGCGTGATGTATGTGTGTTTGTGTGGGGTGGGTGTGTGTGTGTGGGTGTGTGTGTGTGTGTGCATGCGCGGCGGGGGGTGGTTTGGGGGTTTAGTTAGTGGGAGTTAGGTTTTTTTTCCCAGGGTTAGGTATTAAGGTTGGCTGGGTTTGGGGGGGGGTTGAAGTGGGGACATACGTTTTTTTGCCTTCCAGTTTTCATTTATTGGGGGAGGGTAGGAGGAATTTGGTTTCTTTCCCCGATTTTTCCCCTTTTATTACTTTGGTTCTACACCAGAAAAGGCGGGGAGGATATCGGCGTTGTTGTTTTGGGAGTTTTTGAGTTGTTGGGGAAAAATTTTGTCGTTTTGGGTTGCAGAGCAAAAAACTAGTCCGTTGGTCGGGCTTTGTCAGCTCTGGGGGGGATACACTTCTTGCCAAATCTTTGGGTTTTGTGTGGTGGGTAGAGTTCGCTTGTTTCCCCGACCAGGGCGGAATGTGTGGGGGTTTGCTTCCTTGGGTTTCCCTGGGGTTGTCGGGGGGACGTACTCTTGTAGGTCCCGGCGGGCCGCGCCGTTATTTTTGAAAGTGACTTCGAGTCATAGTTAGTGCCAGGTCCTGTGGGGGGTTGGGTTTGCCCTTGGCCTGGCTGAGCGGTGTGTCCTTGTTGAAAGCCATTTGTCACCCCGTTCCCAGAACTGGTGGGTTGGGATCGTCTGTATGCCGGGTTTTGGGTGATCTGTTGGTTCGTTGTTTTTTGTATTTTCGTTGTGTTGTCTTGTATTATGGGAGTTTTTTACTTTTATTTTGTTTTCAGGGGGGGGATTAGTTGTATGGTGTTCTTTTGCGTTTATGGTTGTCGGGTTTATGATTTTTGTCTTGGTTCGTGATTAAAAAATTTTTTTGTCAGCCGGTTTAAATTTGTCACCTCTTTCCTGTTTATTTTTGAAAAGAAAATTTTACATAGGGGTTTCCCTGAGTTCGATTTTCTCAGGACAGTTTGGTGGGAAAAATGTGGGTTCGAAATTTTTAACCGTTGATGGACAGTGATGTAGATATTGTTTTGGTTATTTTCATGGGAATGCCCGGGGGTTCAATAAGGGGGTTAGTACGAGGTTGCTTTTGGGTTGAGGATATAATATGAGTCAGGTGCAGATGTGTCTGCGTGAATCATAGGGGGGTTTTTGATGATTGTGCTCAATTAAATTGTAAATAGTAGGGGGGTTCGTTGAAATTGTTTAACGATTTCAGAGTTGACCTGCACAGCTTTGGGAAAATCGGTTAAACTGTTTTGTAAGGCCAAGGCCAGTTTGTGGTCGAGTGGTTTTTTTGGGGTTACGGTCGTGACTTTTTAAAATTATATTGGTGTCTTGTCATTTTTCGTTACGAGTTGGGGTTTCCCTCGATGGGGGTGTGTGCGCGTGCGGGACTTTTTTCGGTGGCGTACCCCATTTGGTCGGGGCCCAGTGGGCCCCCAATGGTTAGAAGTTTTTTTAAAAAAAGTGACAGTCTTTCACCGTCAGGGATGTATGTTTTTTGGACGAACGGGGTTGGAGACAGATTTTTTAGGTTGTGGGGGGGCAACCCGGGTTTTTGAATTTTAGTAAGAAAAAAAGAAGGGAAAGGTAAATTTTTAAAGGCGGAAGCTTAGCAGTTGATGGGAAAAAAAAAGGATGATGTCCCGCATGAATATTGTATGAAGTGTGGTTGTTTTGGCAAAACAAAGTTTAAAAACCATGGGTTATCTGAAAGAGATGACATGAGGTGGGGTGCTGGATGGAAATTTTGGCAAAACAAATCATGTTGTTTTTGTATAGGGTTGTAATGACAGTGAAAAGGGGGGGGGGGTTTAAAATTAAGTAAAGGGAAATTGTGGCTGCGACCCGATTCTTTGTGTGAACATGCTGGAACTGTGAACCGCTAAAAATTGATTTTTTTTTTGTTTTTTTTTGGTTTTTTTTCTGAGAGATGTGTATTACTACGGGTTTATTGTGTGGAGACATTTCCTTGTAAAATTTGGGCCCAAATTTTCCTAGATTTTTTTAGTATGTCCTAAGGGGGCCCATGGGTCCGTGGTGGATCGCTTAAAAGGGTTTTATTTCCCCCGAAAAATTGGGTTGGGGTTTCCCTTTAAATTTTATGTAATAGCGTGGTTGGCTCGGGGGGAGTATTGTTTTAAACCGCTTTTTGTAAGGGTTGGGCGGGAGATGGGTTGAAAAACCCCAAATAGAAAATTTTGGGTTGGGGGTTGTGTTCGAAATTCAAGGGGTAAACTCTCATGCCCGAGGGGGAAAAATTTTGGGGGAAAGGGGGGGGATGGGATTTTTAAAGCTTTCCCAAAGGTACCCTATGTCCCTTGATAAACTGGGTAGTAGCAACTTTCAGTAGTGGCCTACATTTTGGGGTCAGCGGGTTTTAACCCTGTTCCGTCCTAAAGGGGGGGCCCAGATCACCGCGTCTACTGCCGCGTCCCCGGCAGGTGAGCGGGCGCTTTCCAGTACCTGTTTTTTCCCGGGAGAGGGGGGCCCCACCCAGGCCGTTGCCTTCTGTGGGGCAGCTTTTCCTCCAGCTCCCGGGGGCTTTTCCCGGGAGTTCTCCGGAGGGTTTTCCCCCGTCCCTGTTCAGGGGGTCCTGGGGAGAGGGCCCCTGCACCAGGCCTTTTTCACCCTTGGGGTCTGGCGGGGCCTTCAGGGGAGGGGGCGCCCTTACGGGGCCCGGCCCCGTCGAGGGGCGTTTGGTGTGTGTGCTTTTGGGTGTCGTGCCCACGGGGGGGGAGGGTCAAAACTGGGGAGGCCACGGTCAGCCCGGGGGCAGAGTCTTCGGGGAGGGGTGGGGCCCGCGGAGGAGCAGTACGCCCGGGGGTGCAGAGTCTTCCGGGGAGTTGTCAGCCTGTGGGGGGCCCACGTACAGCCCCGGGGGAACTGGAGTTTTCCCGGGGCCCGGGAGGGGGTGGGTCCCGTGTTTTGGGTAAAAGGGGGTGTTTAAGCGTTGGGAAATTTGGGTTAGGGGTTTTACCCTATCCCTTCCTTTTGGGGGCCCCGTAGTGGCCGAACGTGTGGGGTTTAGGGTTCGTTGCCTCCCTTAGGGACGCAGCGATCAGGCAGTAGTGGTCCCGGGTGAAAAGAGAAGGGTAGTCCTGGGGAGAGGTTTTGGGTTGGGTAGCAGGTTAAGAGATTAGGCCCCTTTGGTAAACCCTTTTGTCCCTGTAGTCCCCACGTGTGGGGGCTATCGCTGTGTCCAAAAGGGTCACGTGATATACCGAACTGGTGTTTTAGGTTAGGTTAGGGTGTTTTTCCCCAGGTTTTAAATCTTTAGGGGTAGGGAAAAAGTCAGGGGGGAAGGGGGAAATCCCTTTGTTGCAGTTGTGGTTTTTGCTTTGAGTGGTGGCGCATGGATTTGTGTGTAAAAATAAAAGAAGCGGGGCGTGATTGTAAAACTTTTGTTAGTGTGTTTGTTTTGTCTGCCCTGGGGTTTGATGGGGGCGTGGGAAAGGGGGGTTGGGGCCGCCCGGGGCTTAGCGACCTTTGGACACTTTGGTGGGGGATGCGGGGAAATAAAAAAAAAAAGGGGGGTTCGGGGTTTGGTGATAGGTAGCTAGGAGGGAGGTTTAAAGGGGGGTGTTGTTTTCCGGTGTTTTACGTTTTTGTGAAATGTAAGTGGGTGGTTGGGGGGGGGCATACCATTTCCCCTGGGGGTGGTAGTAGTGCCCCGTTCACTTAGGCGGTTTCCTTTGGGCTTTGGGCAGGGCACTTTGTTGGTGTGAATGGGTTGGCGCTCCCGAGGAGTGGGTAAAATTTGGTCAATAAACTTTGAGTGGTTTTTTGGAAAGGGTTGGTGATTAAAACCGTACAGTGTGGTGAGGTCCCGGGGAGGGTACCAGGGTTTTCCTTTTGTGCCCCCTTACATTGGTAAAACCCCAGGGTTTGGGTTTAGAGGGGTCCCCGGGCCCCGTGATGTGCACGCTGTGTGTTGGATATCTGTGGGGTTTAAAGGGGCCCAGAGTAACCCCAGGTGACTGTGGGGGAAAGCCCGAGGGTGGCAGTGTTGTGGCATAGGGTATGCTATGAGGGCACGGGGATTTGGGGGGTTTGAAATTTGCATGTGATGGGGGGGGTGGGGCCCTCCCGGGGGAGACAGTGAGGCCTTGACTGGGGGGTAACTGGGTGCGCTTTGCACGTGGGGGTTTGGAACCGGTGTCAGTGGTTCATTTTGGGGACCAGATGTGAAATTGGTTTGGTTTATTGTATGGGGGGGGACCCCTAGTGGGTATGGGTATGGGGTTTATAAAAGTGTGGGGGGGTTTTTAGGCTTGGTGCGTAAATCTTTGGGGTATTGTGTACTTGTGTGAGTTGATTAAGGGGCTTTTGGTAGTCAGGAACCTCCATTTGCGTCGATCCCCATACTGTCCGTTGCTAGCTCTGGGGTGGAAGGGGTCCCCTATGTCAAAACCACACCCGACCCCAATCCCCCAGTACGACCCCGTTTGTGTCAGGGGATCCCGGGCCCCTGTGGCGGTTTACCCAAAACTAGGTTAGTGCCGGGGAGCGGGGGTGGATAAAAGACAGGGGGCGGGGGTTTTTTATGCAAATTTTCCCCAAAGTTGGGAGCGGCGAGGGGGTTTTTAGCTGGGGGGGAACCTCGCCAATTTTGGGGTACAGATCAGTACGAAATTGAGGATTGAAGAAGGGCGAGGAAAGTAAAAATTGGAGTTCCGGTTGGAGGAGAAAGGGAGGCAAAAGTTTGAAGGATAAAAGGGGAAAAAAAAAAAAAAAGTGGGGCAGAAGATGAAGGAGGAGGGGGCGGGAAGGATGAAAGCAGAGGGGAGTAGGGGGATTTTGCACAGAGGAAGTTAGAAGAGGAAAAAGCGGTTTGGGAGAGGGATTAAAAGGGGTTTGGAAGAAAAAGAAGATCGAAAAATGGGGGAAAGCAGCGGGGACAGATGGAATTTAAAAAATGCAGAGGAAAAAGGGTTTGGAAAAAGGAAACCAAACGGCGAAAAGGGAATAGAAGCCCCCAGACCGGAAGCCAATTTAAAGGGGGAAGGGGAGCGAGAGTTATTTGATCCCGGAAAAGGCAGGCCTTAAAATGAAGCAGGCATGGGAAACGTTTGATTGAGGTGGGAGGAAACAAAGCATGCCCACCTTGGGGCCTTTGGGGAAAGGGAACGACAAACGTGGAGCTTTCATCCCCCAAATTTTGGCGTTTTAGCCCGGGTTGGCAAGTGGAGCGAGACCTCAGGGCCCCACGCGTCTGTGTCTCTGTGAGGGGAAAAGGTTTTAGGAAGCGGTGTTTGGGGGTTTTAAGTGCGGGATGGTTAGGGGACTATGATAGTAAAGGGCGCCCTTTTTTAAGCCACTTTAGGCTAGATGCTGGGGGCCTACCGGGGGAAAGGGTTTCAGGGCATCAAGAAGGACGCTGGGGAAAATTTGGAGATGCTGGGAAGGATGAAAGCGGTGGTTTTTCCCTCTGGTTTTGCAGCAGCGGGGGAAGGATTTGGGGTGTGGCAGAGGGCCCCCGGAAAGGATCTGCTGTTCAAGAAAACCCGTTTTTCCCGCTATTGTCTCCAGATTCACAATTGAGGGGCGGAAAAACCCTGCCCGGGAAAAAAAAACAACTTGCAACAGAAGTACTTTTTTTGGCAGAGGCCCAAAAAAATGGGGAGGAAGGGAGACAGACCGAAAAGTTAAAACCCGCCCCAAAACCCGGGTAATAAACGGGAAAAAGCGGGAAACCAGCCCGCAGGGAGGTTCCCCAAAAAAGTGATGGTGCATACCGGGAGCTGAACAAGGAGATCAGGGAAAGGGGCTAGATCGGGCCATAGTTTGTTTCAACTGCAAGAAAAAAACCAGGGCCCCCATCGCTAGGAAATTTCCCTGACCCATTCTGTTTTGGAAACGGTTTATTGTTGGGACCCGCCCCAAGGTCGAGTGTCCCCTTTGTTGTTTTCGCCCATGCGTGAGGGAAACGGTTCCCAGCCTGCGTGCATCGTAGAAGTTTAAAACCCCCAAGGTTCGGGGGGCAAAGGAAACGGGGACACTGGTGCCGGAAACACCGTAGTGCCTAAAAGGGTTAGTACCGGCGTGGTACACAGGAGAGAAGTTTCCCCGTAGTGTTGGCTGAGTCCAGATGTAGGTCCGTGTTACCCGTGGCGGTAATAGAGTTGGAAATCCCCATTTTATCGCAGGGAAGTTGGGGGGTTTTGGTCATGAATAGCCTGTGCAGGAAGTCCCGATCGGAAATTTCGCAAAAAGAGTAGGAGATCCCCGGGGGGGACCGTGTTTCCTGATTTTTTCGCAGACCCCCCGGGGCTTGGTTAGGGGCAGTGCAGCACCCCCCGCGCAGGAGCCCGGGCAGCAAGAACCCGTACCCCGCCCGTCGAGGGAAAGTATTCTGAAACACTCTAAACCGCAGTTAATTCAGATGCAGGCCCGGATGGAAAAAAAAAATTTAGGAAGGCTCGGAGTGCGTGTGAAGCAGGGACCATTTCCCCAAAGTTTGGACGAGTGAGTACGTCGGAAGTCTGGTGTTGGTCAGGCGGTTTTTAGGGTCCCCCAAGGGGGCGTTTGCGGTCAGATCTGCGTCCCCCGCTTTAAAATTTGGACCCACCCGGGGATGAAGCTTTGCCCACGACGTACCTGTTTGGGCACTTGGTACCACCCCAAAAAACCAAGGGCGAGTTTTGGGGCCCCATTTCTATTGGCCCCGGCATTTCAAGCTGAAATTTGTCGGTTCTGCCCCGTTTTTGCTTCCAGTGTCCCGCGTA
Organism: Conus canariensis; assembly: GCA_033310375.1. Taxonomy (NCBI): domain Eukaryota; kingdom Metazoa; phylum Mollusca; class Gastropoda; order Neogastropoda; family Conidae; genus Conus; species Conus canariensis. The sequence continues at coordinate 17,415 of JAMYXO010000583.1, read as the reverse complement.
CTGTTTGGGAAAAGGGAAAAAAGAGTCTCAAGAGTTCCCTTTTAAGGATGCCCCCTGATGCGCAAAGGGCCCCTGCAGATACTTGGGGATCGGTTTGGGTTTAACCCCAAAAGGCAAGAGCCCCTGCCAAAAATACCGAGTACGTCGTCAACCCAAGGAACAAAAAAAGCTAAGGGGGTGTGAGTTGGGAAAGAACTTGGCAACAGCAGCTTGCACGTACAAACGACATTTTCCCTTTGGGGACGAAACCCCCGGAAGGTAGTGTTTTGGGGGCTAGAGGACTAGTGGGAGGATCACCCAGGGGGGTGGGCACTGCAAACTGGGCCATTTTTGTTTACCGGTGCAGGGAGTGTCTGGAAAGGGGCAAAAGTGGCGGCAGGGCTTCTTTAGGGGCGCTTGCCGTTTAGAGAAAAAGATGGGGGAGGAGAGGAGAGAGGGGAGAGAGAGAGAGACAGAGAGAGGGGAGACGGGAGAGAAGGGGAAGGGAGGGGAGAGAGAGAGAGGGGGAGAGAGAAAATGAGGGTTCCTTAACCTGTGGGCGTGGGGGGGGTTGTCATTGTCGAAGTGTGCATGTGTTATTTTCTTTGGAAGAGGAAAAGACGTAGCAAAGGGGTTAATGAGGGCTGTGGTATTTGTTTTGTTTGGTTGCCGCAGTTGTGGTAACAGAGCAGCCTCAGTTATAAAAATTATAAGTGGTTTCGTAGTTAAACGGGTGCCCATTTTAAATGCCGGGGTTTTTAAAGGGGTGCGAGGCAGAGTTAGTCCAGGTTGATTTTAAAGTAAATGTGGTTTTTTGAAGTATTTTTTAAAAAATTTGATGTGTTGTGATGGAAAATTTTGGGTGTGCACAAAAAGTAACAGTTGGGGCCCGAATGAGTGATGGGGAAATTGGATTTTATAGGTAGGGGGGTGGGGTAAAACCGGCCGATCGAGTGAGAAGTTGTTTGTTTTAACCCGTGTTAAAATTAGGCAGGGGGGTGTTGGGCCCCGATCGGCGGTAAATAAAATAGTACGTCCACGTGTTTAAGGAAATAGTTGGTTGGTTCAAGGGAGGAGGTTGGTCCCCGGTTTTTCGCCCTTTTTTTGCCCCTTTTCGGGAAGGGGGTTTGGGGGTTTTTTGCGTTTTGGGGGGATGGGGATTGGGTTTTTTGGCCTTTTTTGGGGCCCCGTTAACCCGGTAATGCCCGGGGGCGGGGCGGGGGCCAATTTTTTTAGGGGGGGGGTTTCCATTTTTTTTTTATTTTTTTTGTTTTCCTTTTTTTGTTTTTTGGTTTGGCTTTTTTTTGGTTTTGTGTGGGGGGTTTTGTTTTTGGGGTGTTAGGTGTTGCCTGCGCGCCCCCGCGGGGGGGGGGAAGATTGGGGGGGGGTTTTAATTTAAGGGGGTTTGGGTCAGGGGGGGGTTTAGGGTTTTAAGGTTCCCCCAAAAAAGGGTTTTTGGGTAAGGGAAGGGGTTAAAAGGCCCTTTTTGGTTTGGGGGCAGGTTTGGAAAGGGGGAAGGGGGGGGGGAAATTAAAGGTTTTTTTGGGCCCCCCTTTTTCCATTCTTTTTTTTATAAAAAAAGGGGGGGGAGGGGGCCGGGGGGTTTTGGAAAGGGGGTTTGGTTTTTCGGTTTTCCCGGGGTTGTTTTCCCTTTTTATTTTTTTTTGGGTTTTTTACAAAGGGGGAAAAGGGGGGGGGCCCGGGGGTTTTGGCTGTTTGTTGGGGTTTTAAGGGGTTCCCGTGAGGGGGGGTTTTTTTTTTGGGGGGTAAAAATTTTCGTTTTTTTTTGGTTTTTTTAAAGGGGCAACAACTAGTCCGGGGGTTGGGTCCCGACGTTTTCAGGGTCTCCCCGGGGGGGATTTTCAAAATTCTCTGACCAATTCCCTTTTTTTTTGTGTGGTTGGGGGGTTTGGGGGTTTCGTTGATTCCCGGCCAGGGGCGGAAAAGTGTAGGGGTAGGGGCTTTTCCACTTCGGGCCCTGGTGTTTTGTTTGGAGTGGACCCCTACCCCTTGTAGGGGGGCGGCGGCCCCGCCCCCGTTAGTTTTTGAGAGTTTACCCTTTGAGTCCCTAGTTTTGGTTTCCAGGTCCTCGTCAGGGGGGGGGTTTGGGTTTTCCCTTGGGGCCTTGGGGCTTTTAGTCCCGGTTTTCGGGCCTTTTTGGTTTTGGGAGCCACTGTCAGCCAGTTTTTCTTAAAAACTGGGGTTTTTTGGGGGGTTGATCGTTGTTTTTGTCCAGGGGGGTTTTGGGGATTTTTGTTTTGGTTCGTCTGTGTTGTGCGTTGGTTTTTTTTCTTTTTTATTTGGCGAGTTGTACTGTAGTTGTCTCATTTTTTGGGAAATTTTTGGGTTTTAGGGGGTTCGTTTTCGGGTTTTTGGTTTTCTGGTTTTTGAGTTGTCTTGGTTTTCCCGGGGTTGAAATTTGTTGGCCCGCCGGGGGTTTTTTTGGGGGTTGTAAACCCCTTTTCCGTTATTTTTGTAAGTAAAGGGACATAGTGGTTTTCCCGGGTTCGATTTTCTCAGGACAGTTTGGTTTGGGCAATGTGGGGTTTTGTTTTAAAAAAACCGTTGAAGGCAGTGGGTGTAGATATTTTTTTTTGTGGTTTGTTCATGGTTTAATTTTCAGTGGGTTCAATAAGAGGGGGAGTAGAGGGTTTCATTTGGTTTTTAGGAAACATAATATGAGTCGGGGGCAGATGTTGTCTGCCCTGAATCATAGGGGGTTTTTTTGATTGTGCTCAATCTCAATTGTAAATAAATTAAAAGTTCGTTTTAAATTGGGTTAACGATTTTAAAAGTTGACCTGAAAAGCATTTTGGAAACGGTTTTAAATGTGTGTAAGGCCCCCGGGCCAAGTTTGTTTGGGCCCACGGTTTGGTTTATTTTTTGGGGTACGGTAGTGACTATTAAAAATTTTATTGGGTTTTTCTTGTCACTTTCGTTACGGTTAGGGTTCTCGATTTTCGGGTTTTTTCGTTTTGCGTTTCAGAATGTATCGGTTTGGCGTACGCATTTGGTACAGGACAGTGAGTCCATTTTGGTTAGAAGTTTTGTAAGGGAAAATGACAAATCGTCACACGTGCAGGGGTGTAAAAAATTTTTTGACCCCGAACGGGGGTTGGAGACAGTTTTTTTAGGTTTTTTTGGGGGAAAGGGAACCAAATTTTGAAAATTTTGTAAGCAAAAAAAAGGGAAAGGGAAAGTTTAAGGCGAGTGTTTTGCAGGGTTTATTTGGATAAAAAGGATGGTGTGCAGCATGTAATATTGTTTTGAAGTGTGGTTTCATGGTTGGGAAAACAAAATTAAACCACTGGGTTTTTCTGAAAAAGGGGACCCTGAGAGGGGAGGTTTTGGTGGGAATTTTGGCGAACAAAAACATGTTTTTTTTGGATATTTGGTTTTTAATGACAGTGCAAAAAAGGGGTAATAATGTGAAGGATTGTGGCTGCGAGCGATTCTCTTTTTTGGGGGAACATGCTGGAACGGGGAACCGCCCAAAAAAATTTTATGTTTTTTTTGTTTTTTTTTTTTTTTTTCCCCTGGGAGATGTGTATTTACTACTGGTTATTGTGTGGGGACATTTCCTTTTGAAATTGGGCCATTTCCCAGTTTAAATTTTGTATGTCCCAAGGGGGGCCCATGGAGTCCGTGGGGATCGCTTTTGATTGGTTTATTTCTCGGAGGGAATTTTGGGGGTGATTTATAATTTTTATATGTAATAGCGGGGGGATTGGCTCGGGAGAGTATTGCTTTACCGCTGTTGTAAAAGGGTTGGCAGGAGATGGGGTTTATAACCCCCAAGTAAATAATGGGTTGGGGGATGTTTTTGAAATTCAAGGGGTCAATTTTCATGCGAGTTTGGGGAAGTAGGGAAAAAGGGGGATGGAGAAAAATAAAGCTTTACCCCGAAGGGCCCATGTGGCCTTTATTGGGTCGGGTAGTAGCAAATTACAGTAGTGGCCTACCCGTTGTGGGGAGCCCGGTTTTTCCTTTTTCCGTCTGAGGGGTGGGGGGCCCGATAAACCCCAGTCTACTGCCGCGTGCCGGCAGGTGAGCGGGGGCTTTCCAAATACCTGGTTTTTTTCCCGGGGGGGGGAGGGGAGACCACCCCCGGCCCCCCTTTCCTTCTGTTTGGGGGAGCTCTCCTCCAGTACCGGGTTGTTTTCCGGGATTTCTCCCCACTGGTTTACCCGTCCCTGTTCCCGGCGTCCTGTGAGGGGCGCTTTCACCAGGCCTTTTTCACCAAATTTGGTTTTTTGGCGGGGCCTTTAGAGGGGAGGCGTCCTACGAGCCCGGGGGCCCCCCTCGAGAGGGCGTTTTGGTTTTTTGTGTGCGTTTTGGTTTTCGTGCCCCTCGCCCGGGGGGGAGTTTAGGGCTGCGGGAGGCCCCCCGGGCAAACGCCGGGGGGCAGAGGGGTTTTGGGGGGGGTGTCGGCCCGCGGAAAGGGGCCCGTACAGCGCCCCGGGGGGCCCGGTCTTTCCCGGGGGGAAAATTGTCAGCCCGTGAAGGGGGCCCCGTTTTAAACGCCCCAGGACTGGAGCTTTCCGGGCCGGGAGGGGTTTGGGGCCCCTGTTTGTGGGGTTTGAAGGGGGTTTTTTTGGGAGGGTGGGCGGTTTGGCGGGGGTTTAGGGGTGTTAAACTACTGGCCCCCTTTTAGGGGCGTAGTGGCAAACACCCGTGTAGGGTAAATGGTCGTTGCCCCCCCCTTAGGGGAAAAGCGGGGAATCAGGTTGGGAGTGGTCCCAGGGGAAAAGGAAGGGTTTAGTCCCGGGGAGGGGGGGGGCCAAGGGGGGGTGGGGGTTGGGGAGCAAAATGGTTAAGGATTTTGAGTCCCTTTTTGGGAAATCCTTTGTCATTGTATCCCCACGGTGGCCCGGGGTTCGCGGGTCCCCGGTTTACAAATGATATACCGCAAAATGGTGTTTTTTGGTTTTTGGTTAGGGTGTTTCCCGGTCATTATTTGTAAAAGTAGGGTAAAGTCCCGCGGGAAAAGGGGGTACTTGTGGCAGTTGGGGGTGTGGTGAGTGGTGGGGGGCCATGGGGGTGTGGGGTGAAAAAAAGAAGCCCGGTTTCGTGTGGTAAAACGTTGGGTTTGTTTGCTGTGTTTTTCTGACCTAGTGGGGGATAGGCGGGGGGAAAGGGGGGTAGGGGGGGGGCCGTCCGGTTAGCGACCCCCTGACAGAGATTTTGTTTTTGTTGTCGATTTTTTTTCTCTTTTTTAAATATTCGTGTATAAAAAACAACCGGATGTAATTGTACCATTCATCTTTAAAAACCCGTTCTGGGTCATTGTTGACTTTTAATTATAGAGTTTTGATTTTTGGGAAACTGGCTCAGCTGGCTCTGAAAAAGCTGAAGCATTTGGGCCCCACGGGCTTTCGAAACTTACATTGTAAAAAATTAATTTAGAAAAAATAATAATTTAAAAACAAAAAATTGTTTCTGTTTGCATATGTTTTGTCGGGCTCCAAAAAAAAACAAAATGCGTGTTTTTTTAAAAGGGTTTAAAAGAAATTTTTGGGATTTTTCGTTTAAAAAATTTTTCCCCCTTTTCCAAAAAATTTGAAAGTAATTGGGAAATCTAAAAAGTGTTGGGGGCTGAATCTCTCTCTTCATGCGAATGTGCAGTTTTTGTGTTTTTTGTCAGGCCCATGGCATTTTAAAAACAAAATTTGTGCCCAAAAATTCTGTGAATTTAAATTTTAAATTTTAAGCCATTTCAATTTTTTTCCCTCTTTAATTTTTTGGATGGGGGTTAAATACCCCTTTTTCCAAGGAAAATTTAGAAATTTAATTTTTTTTTAGCCATTTTAGGGGCAAAAGTTTGGGGTTACGCTCATCTTGAGTAAAAATTTCCCTAGTATCGTTTAGCTCCTTTTGTTTCTTTTATAAAAAAAAATTTAAAGGGCCCCGGCATGTTTGAATTGTGTTTGTATTAATTTTTATTATTATTATTATCGGTTTTATTCCAGTTTTTTTTATGAAATTTTTTTTTGAGGAAACCATTAAAAGTATTTGGGCAAAAAATTTTAGTATAATCATTTTGGTCATGAATTCTTCAAAGTTCAGAATTGTCCATTTTTTTTCAGGAAAATTTTTTTATTGATACTTTCCCTTTTTCAATTAATTCTTTTGTTTAATTTTTTCTTTATTTCCTGTTTTTATCTTGTCGTTAAAAAAACGGGGTTTTAGCTAGAAGGGTTTACTTAATGTTTGTGGGGGTCACCCCAAAGACAAAATTTCCCCATAGGCTTTAAAGGGTTTTTTGTTTCCAAAAAAAATTAGAGCTCAAAGTATCCGTACTAAATGCTGGTCCATAATTTTTAATTTTTTCGTGAATGGATATATTTTTGTAAAAAATGCTCTTTTCCCTTTGTGATTTGTGATTTTTTTAAATTTTTTTTTCATAAAAATTTCAAAGCATTTAATATATTTTTTGAGTCAGGTATTTTTAGGGAAACCCTTTTTTTATTTGTTTTAAATTTTTGTTTTCCTTTTTAAATTTTATCTTTTTTTTACCATTACACCAAAGTTTTAAAAAACTTTTTTGAAGTTTTTTTTAAAAATTTAAAAGGGGGCAGGGTTTGGGTTTGGGGTTTAAAAAAATCCAAAAAGGGGGTATGAGCTTTTTTGGGCAGAATGAGTGACTGAGAAAAAGCAAAATCTTCCGGACTGGTGTTATATTCTTTTAGACCAAAAAATTTTTAAAAATTTTTAACTTCCGAAAATTTTTCGTCATTTAAATTTATGTTTTTTACATTCTTTCAAGTTTGAGTTTAAAAAAAAAAACCCTGTATTTTTAATTTAGAAAAGGGGTTCCCCAAAAGATTTTTTAGATGAGGGAAAAACATTTTTTTTTTTGGAGTTTTTATGACATCTAGCCCATATTGCTTGCGCTTTTTTTGCTGTTATGGGGAAGGGTCCTGAAACTCTTCCAAACGTGGTTTTGGATATTTTAAAATTGGGCTGTTCAAAAAAAGTTTCGTCACCATTTTTTACTAAAAAAGGTGTTCATCAGCAAACGGGATATTTTTTTGTTCTACTTTATTTTTTTTTTATAAACCCTTTTTTTCTTTTCTTCCTTTTTCATAAAAGGTAAACCCTTTCTGCGATATAATGAAAACTAAGGGGGTTTTAGGGTCTCCCCCCGTCTGCATCCCCTTTTTTATTTTTTAAACCCCTGGCAGTTGGCCATTTACAATAAAAGTTGATTTAATATCCTTATAGAATTTTTTCTATCCAGTGAAAATATATTTCACCAAACCCAAAAAAAGCCTTAGAAAGTTAACATAAAAAACCCAAATCGAGTGGTCGAAGGCTTTTTCAAAGTTATACAGAAACAACAGTCCAGGAAAGGGTTTTTTGTTTAAATAATTTTTCAAAAACATAAATTAGTCTAATTTTTTGTGGCCCATAAAAATTTTTTAGCCAAAGAAAAAACCCGTTTGATCCTCACCCGATGAGAGGGTGGTTTTTTAAAAATTTTTTTTTTCTTTTTTAAAATTTCATGAGGAAGCTAAATTTTTTATATTTCATTTAGGAGGGAAATAGGCCCCCCAGTTTTTTTTTTAATTTCTTTGGGTTTATCCCTTTTGGTTTTTGCAAATAAAAGTCCCCGCTTCTGGGTTGTTGAAAAAATTTTCCGTTTTTTGTTGGGTTCATTTACAGATCTTTTCAACCAGGGGGGGGGCCCCGTTTTTTTTCCAAAAAAAAATTTAAAGAATTCCCCCCCGGCCCCCCGAAGCCCCCCTGTACCTGGGTTTTCCATGGGGTTTAAAATTTTTTTAAAACTTCGCTTGCTTTTCCCCTTTGTTATTTCTTTCCCTTCCAAAATTTTTTTTCATCTTCAGATTACTGTGGGGTTTTTTTTTTTTTAAGGGTTTTTTTTAATTTTTACACGTTCCCGTTAAAATTTTTTTTTGTATAAATTTTTTGTTTTTTAAAATGTTTTTAAAATTCCCTTTAAAATTCTTGTTCGTTTAATTTTTTTCATTTTCCCCTTTAGTCACAGTTTAGTCATTTGTTTACTAATTAGTTTCTCTTTTCCCAAAGGGTTTCAAAAGTATTTTGATTTTTTTTCACCATCTGCCCAAACCATTTTCCCCCCTTTTGAAACTTTAATAACCTTCCATTTTTTGTTCCCTGATTGCTCTTTGTTCTTTGGTTTTTTTTTTTTTTTTTAAAATTTTTCTTTTTCAAATTTTTGTTTTATTTCCCCGATTTTCAAGGGCTTTTTAAAGCGTTTTAAAGTCTTGTTCTCTTTTTCCTGTTGCTGTTTTCTTTTTCATTGTGGCGAAGATTGATTTCCCCCGGAAAAATTTTTATCCCAAAAGAAATCCAAAAATTTTTTAAACTGAAATCTGAGGTTTTTTTCTGTATATTAAAAAATTTCGAAAAAAATTTGGGATTTTTCTCTCTCTTCTCTCTCTCTCTCCCCTCTTCTCTTCTCTCTCTCTCTCTTCTTCTTTAACCCCTACTCCTTTCTTTGGCAAAATAGTAAGATGGGTTTTTTAAAAAATACAGCAGTTCTTTTTTTGCTTTACTTTCCATTTTTTTTTTTATCTTTTTGTCATGAAATGTTTCCCGCTCCCCCATTTTCCCGCCCCCAAATCCCCAGCCAACAAGGTTTTGTACCAGAAAATGTTTGGGCTACAACCCCCAACAACTGAATTTCGGGTGTGCAAAAAGAAAAAAAAAAAAAAAAAAAAAAAAAAAGGAAATTTCCCGTCACAAAGCCCCCCTTTCCCGATTTACATTCACTCCCTTTTGCATTCCAACTCCCCCACCCCCTCCCTTACCTTGCCCCCCTTCGCCTCCCCTTCTCCCCCCCTCCCCCTCCTCTCTCTCTCCTCTTTCTCTCTTCTCTCTCTATTTTAAAATTTTTTACCTAATCAGGGCGAGGATGGATGTTTAAAAAAAAAGCACATCAGTGCTTATTATTATCCTCGGGTTTTTAAAGAATTTTTTTCTTGTTTGCTTTTCTCTCTCTCTCTCTTCTCTCTCTCTCTCTCTCTCTCTCCCTCTCTCTCTCTCTCTTTCTTTCTTCCTTCTTCTTCTTCTTCTTCTTTTCTATCTCTTTCTGTCTGTTTTGTCTGCCTTTTCCCCTCCCTCTTTTCTGTCTGTCTGTTCTGTTTTTTCTTCTTCTTTTCTCTTTTTTTTCTCTCTCTTTTCCCCTCTCTCTCTCTCTTCTCTCTTTCTTTTTCTTTTCTCCTTCTTCTCTCTTGTCTCTGTTTTTTCTCTCTTCTCTCACTTTTCTTTTTCTCTTTTCTCTCTCTCTCTTCTCCTCTCTCTTCTCTCTCTCCTTCTTCTTCTTTTCTTCTTCTTCTTCGTTTCTTTTTTTTTTTCTTCCCTTTTTCCCCCATTCTCTGTCTGTCTGTTGCCCCCCCGTCTGTCTGTTTTTCTTCTTCTTTCCCCCCCTTCTTGGTTTTTCTTTTCTTCTTCTTCTTTTTCTTCTTTTTCTCTCTTTTCTATTTTCTCTCTCTCTCTCTCTCCCCCTCTCTCTCTCTCTCTCAGAAGTCCCCAAATTTTTAAAATTGTTGCTAAAAAAAAATTTAACCCTTTTCAGTTTGTTATTCCCCTTTACCTAAAAAGGATGGTATCTCTTCAGGGCTAAGTACGTTTTCAGAGGATTTTAAAGTCAGGGAAAAAGAAATGTTCCGGGAAAAAACTATAGTTTGAGGTTGTTTTTTTTTTTCATGTACCTTCACACTTGATGACCCTTTTACAATGTTTTTGCTCTCTTCACTATCATGAATGATAGTTTAATAGGGGCGTTCATGACTTATGTGGTCCCGGGAGAAAAGATTTATTTTCACAGGGAAAAGGGGTTTCCTGTTTCTGGCGCTTGTATAAAAGATTATGTTTTTAAGGAAAATTCTCGTCATTTTGAATGATGAAAAAGGGACTTTATTTTCCTTTTTCCCACCCAAAAAGGTTTCGGTCCTAACCTTAATAAAAAGCGTTATCCCGTTTAAAGTTTTGTTTATTTGCATTACTTTTTTCGGCGCCCCCTTTGCAAGTATAAAATGGACAACCCCCCCCCGAACTTAAAGACTATATCCAGGCCATTGTCACTAAAAAAAAGTATCTTTAAGCGTCACCCACCCCAAAACACACACACACACACACACACACACAACCCACACACGCGCGCCGCGCAACACATACATAAATTTTGCTGCTCCTTAATGTTTTCTCTCTCCCAAACAGTTTTTGGGCAACAGCTTTTTCTGAGCCCGTTCCGAAACCCGTTTCCCCATTGTTTTTTGTTTGGGTTTGGGTTTTGCTTTTCTTCTCCCATCCACTATTGTTTTTCCCCACGTGTAGAGGGCCCGCCCCTCGCTCAACCCCGCCACTTTTATGTATTTTACCCCTTTTGGGTTTTTCCCCCTCTAAAACATTTATTTCCCCTTCGCAAAAACCTAACACATACGTTCATTCCATTCCCACCCTCTTACGGTATTGTGTTCCAAAAAGCCGAGGAAAACATCGAAAAAATTAGAAAAAAAAATTTTATGGGTTTTCATTTGAAAGATTTAATCTTGTGTATTTGTATTTCACCCTGTACTATACCTTGGGAAAAGCTTTGTGGTGTGTAATACTTTACAGGATAGAAGAATCGTTATAAACATTTTTTCATCATCCCTTTATCTCATCTTTTATCCCTCATCTAAACATCATTTTATCATCATTGTTGTTTTTTGTTGCAGCTGCTTGCTGTTTTTTGCTGTTTAATTTTTTAGTATTATTTTTTTTATTTCTCATCTTTACCCTCGTTTTTATCATTATTGTTAAATTTTTGTTGTTGTTAATGAAAAAGTACCTAAATTTCGCCCTTTCCCCGGTTTTGAGACCAAACTCTAACCCTTGCCTTCCATTTTCCCCGCTTTGCTTTACACAGGGGTTTTCCTTCCTGGGTAGTGCCGACAGAAAAGCCCGCCTGCTGCGCAAAATTCAGTCGTTCCCCGTCTTATTTTTCCCCGCTTTCAGTCCCTCCCGTTTTCTTTTTCCCTTTTCTGTGATTCCTTTTCCCAAAATTTTCCCCCAGTGCCCCGGTTGTAAACCCTGTCATCTTCCCCCGTGTTCAGGCTAAGTATAACGTTTTTCCTCTTCCCACAGGGGTAAGGTTGTATAAAAGTTCATCTTCCCCCGGTAAGGGGTATGGGATAAAGTGGGCTCTTCCCACAGTGTACGGCTATGTATAAGTGTCATCTTCCCCCAGGGGTTTTCAGGCTTGTTAAAAAAGTTTTCTTTTATAGGCTACCGACAGGGGCCCAATGGCCCGCTCTTCCGAAAACTGGATGTTTCTTGGTGCGAGATTTCTTGCAGAAACCCCGTTTTATGGGCTCCCTTCGAAGGACTTTTCGGGAACAAAAGTTACCTCTGAGGAACATCCCACCCCACCCCCCCTCCCTCCCCCAAACCCCCCTGCCAAAAAAGGTTTTGGCGGTAAACTGAACGGCCAAACCCCCCGGGTCATTATGATTTTGAGTTTCGGCGTTATAGCTGCGCTATTGGCTCCCATTATGACAACGAGTTTGGGTTTCCCAACAGGTAGTTCCATAGAGATTGTCTACATCGGGGATGTCTCTTGGGTTTTTTCTGTGTGTTTATCTGTCATTTTTTGCTTGGTGATTTGGTACATGGTGGGCGTAAGGGAGATTCGTTTTGTTGTGAGCGTGTAATTATTTCATTTATGGGCAAGAGTTACCTCCTTTTTCGTCTTTGTTCTACAGCTTAGCGTATCAATAGTACGAGCACAGTGCTTGTAAGATAAATTTGGTATAAAACCAGTAAATAGAATGTTAATTTGTTTAAAGAGATCTAAAATAGCTTTCGTCCGCGTTTGATGTTTTTTTTTGACAAAACCTATCACAGATTTTCCAAACTTGACAAAGATGTGTGGAAGAACCGCAACGGCTGACGTACTGATTGATTTTACTGTTGTTTTTCCCTTTTACAGTTACCGAGTATTAATTAAAGATAAAAATAGTCAACTTACGATTATAGCCCAAAAACTAATGTTGAATATGGATCTGTCAAAATAAAATTAGTGTAAAGATGTCTCTTTCGCTGACTGTTGACTTTTTTTTGGTATTTTCAGATTGGCATTTCAACTTGTATTATACTTCCGTTTTTGACCCGCTTGCCTCCGGGTTGGTCTCCCAGGACGGCTGCGCTATAAACACTTGACTTGACCCCGTCTGACTTGTGACTAGTTTTTTGTTTGTTTGTTTGTTGAACTAATAGCGTTTATTTATGAATTGTATGATCAAAAATTTTGAAGTTATAGAATTTGAAATGTAGGGCGCAGTGGGTAGCACGCCGGCCACACACACACACACCACACACACACACACACACACACACACACACACACACACACCCCACCACGTTTGCGCACGCGATGCACGTAACGCACAAGTTACCTTTGCACGCACGATGTTCGCGCACAAATACACACATCCGTGCGCGCAAGCAACACACCCGTGCGACACACACACACACCACACACACAAAACACACACACACCACACACACACACACTCTCTTCTCTCTCTCTCTCACACACACACACACACCACACACACAACCCCACACGTACGCACGCACGCACGCACGCACGCACGCACGGGACGCACGCACGCACACACACACACACACGCCTGGGCGCGCGCCGCACGCACTCACTCACTCCGAAAGGGTGGTTCCCTGACCCCCCTTCACCTGATCCCCCCACTGACCTTCCTCTTGGCCTGCCAGTTGCTGTGTGTCCCTGACGTGGTGAGCGTTTTGCCGGGGGGCCTCGTCCACAAAAACCTTGCCCACCACGCCATAGGCCGCGCCACAATATGGCGGAACAATGTAGGTCACCACTAGCATCAGTAAAGTGAAGGTCCGCCTGGCACTCTGAGACCCCCAGTCCTCATCGCACGTGACCGCCCCCTCGGACCATTCATTGGCTCGCCCCACCACCCACTGCACAGAGGACAGGGCCACGGCGCAGGTCCAGATCGCCGTCAGCACGTACTTGGCACGTGCCGTCATGACCCGCGAGTGCAACGGGAAGACGCGACCAGCAAGCGGTCGGCGCTGATGGCCATGTTGGTGAAGACGCTGGCTGAGACGGACAGGTGCTGCATGACCAGCACGAAGGGACACATGGGCTTGGTGAAGATCCAGGTGCCCAGCATGACGAAGGTGAAGGTGAAGGGCATGCAGAAGAGCGCCATGATGAGGTCCGCCCCCAGCCGGGTTGGATGGGGAAAGGGGCCGGGGAGTCCGTGCGGCACTGACGACCTCGCACGAAGGACCGTGATGACCAGCACGTTGCCCAGCACGGAGAGGACGTTTGGTGAGGCTGTAGAGCACGATCAGCCCCGCCATGGCCCCCTCCGATATCACCCGCCCCCTCGCCACTCACTGTGGTTGTGATCGTGGAGGACAGATTGGAGCCCGCCACTTGCATTGAGAGAATCCAGGCTGTCGTTTAGTGGAAAGTGGATCATGCTGGTGTCTTCCAAAGTATCTGAAAATCTCTCACCTGAGAACTGTCCACGCCCAGCATTTTTTCATCCAATAGTAGTTCATTTATCACAAAGGACCCCGTTTTGGAACTGAGGACGCCCGGATGGATTCGCCTAAGAAGTGTAAGCGGAAACTGGGATGTAAGCCTGTTGGAACGAATCCATAAATGAAGGGATACATGCATTGTAAATCAGCTTTGATTGTGACTGGGTGCGGATGACATGTGATAGTGTTACAACAATGAGGTGGCCTAAATGAAAACAGTACAGAACACTCTCGATGTTAACTGGCCACAAGTGCAGATCGTCGTTTTGCTTTTTCAAGATACTCGAAGCGGCAGCACGTCTGGATGAACCGAGTCCTCGTTCCTTCCTATAGAGGAGCGGGCATTTTTTTTCCGTGATGCCTCAGTGTGGGCGTTAATCAGCCAGGAAGATCCAGGGCATCTCGTTCACCGGTCATAGGCCACGACGCGGTTTCCTGGACAACCATACTTCCCATGATGTCTTTCTTCCAAGGCACCCACTACAGCCCCCTGGTAAAAAGGGAAAAATCAAGTCCACAACAAGTTAAATTTGGTTCGGGATTACCCCCCGTTTTCATACCAAATTGTTTTCATATGTGTGTGTGTGTGTGTGTGTGTGTGTGTGTGTGTGTGTTTGTGTGTGTGTGTGTGTGTGTTTGCGCACGTGCGTGCATGCGTGGGTGTGGTACATGCGTGCGAGCGCGCGCGCGCGCGCGCGCGCGCGCGCGTGTTGGTGTGTTGTGTGTGTGTGTGTCGCGCGCGCGCGCTTTTTATGTTGTATGTGCGTACGCGCACGTCTTTCTTTTTTTCTTTATTTTGTTTTCGTTGTTATTTATTTGTTTGGTTTGTTGTTGTTTTTGCACATTATTGACCACTAATAAAAGAAAGTTAGCCAACATAGACGACTGTAGGTTTTGTGGAAGACTACCGTAATTTGCTCTTCTCTCTCCTCTTCTCTCCCCTCTTTTCTCTCTCTCTCTCTCTCTCTCTCTCTTCCCTCCTCTCTCTCTTCTCTCTCTCGTCATAGTCAGTTCTCACCAGTCAATATGAGTCCCAAAATTGTAAATGGAGAGGATGTAGGTAAGAAACTACCCAGCAAATTACCCAAAATTGCCCCGTGTCAATAAGTCAGAAATTCTTAAATGATTTTCATCAGTATATATGTCTCGGAGGAAGGTGATGGTGGTGGTGGTGAAGTTCCTGTTGTTATTCTTTTCTTTTCTTTTCTTTTAACAATTCAAACGAATTTCTCCGGGTCACACCAACACCACAACAAGAAAAGAGATTGTTCACGTGACTCTCTTTCCAGTTTGGGCACGGAAGATGCAATGCCACCAGTATATTTTAACAAAACTTTAAATTTCCCGACTTCTCAGAAGAAGCGGAACACTAGAAACAATTAAATCGTCAGGAAAAAAAAAAAAAAAGAAAAAAAAAGGGGTTTTATGCTGATTGTGCCCTGTTTTCCCGAAAAAATGCTACCAAAAAATTTTTTAGACATAAGAAACAAAGGTTTTTTTTTTTTTTTTTTAATTTCTCGTTTTTTTTATTTTAACTTGGAATTTATCAACGGAATTATTAATCACCTATAAAAATTCCCCGTACGATCTTTACAATTTCTCTTTTGGGTAGTGCCAAAATGTAAGCGGGTTTTTGCAAGGGCGGTCAAAAACTCCTGATCGCATACGTTTTTTTCTTTTCGGGGGCGTGCTTGGAGGGGGGGGGGAGCTTTAAGGTAATTTTCTCTCAAAAAGAATTGAAGTACGATGAAAAAACATTCCGCTTTGAAAGGCGCCATTTTACTTTTGAAAACATGCTGTTTTGAGACCCCGAACACTATTAGACAGAAAGCTTAACCAAAGAATGACGAAACACCCATACACAGTGATATCAAGTTATTTAGTACCATTCAAATAAAAAATTCATACCGGACATGTACTACAGAATGTCATGGGAAAATAATGCTATGTTTGCAAAAACTTTTTTTCGATCTGTCTATGTAATAGTTAAGTGGAATTTTGGAAATAAATTTAAAATGTCAAAATCTTTTTTAAGGCAAAACAACAACAACAACACAACACCAACAACAAAAACAAAGCAAAAAAAAAACCAAATCCAAACAAAGAAAGATTTGTCATCCGTCGGTTGTTCGTTGTTTTTTCCTCCCCCTCTCTCTCCCCCGCAATGCCAAGTCGAACTGTTTGAGAAAGGGCATAACCCTTTCCCCTCCCAGCCAGTGGGCTTCCTTTTTCTTTTTTCCCCTTTTTTTTTTTAACAATTGTCAAAAAAATCTTATTGGTGGAGTGCTGCTTAAAAGGTTTGACGAATATCAACATATCTGATGTTTAGTTTGATCAGTTCACTTCATTTCCTGGCGGGAGCTTTTTTCCAATTCGCGTAGAGGATTTCTGGTTTAAAAATCTCTCGTGCTGATAATGGACCCAGGTGAACGAACGCAAAATTTTCCAGCTTCTGGCCATGGACAGGGGATCTCAGTGTCGATGGGTTGTGTTGGCCTCAATTGGCCCCTGGGAAAGGTTTCTCAGTGTCCCTTGTTGGTCTGGCCCTCAACCCGGGCCCTGGCAGGTATCTCATTCCCATGGTGTTGTGTCGGCCCTCAACCCCGGCCATGGACAGGTATCTAGTGGTCGTGGGGTTTTGCTGGCCATCAACCTGGCCATGGACAGGTATCCAAATGTCCCCTGGGCTGTGTCTGGCCATCAACCTGGCATGGAATATCTCAGTATCGATGGTGTTGGTTGGCCATCAACCCGGGCCATGGAAGGTATTCATGTCGAGGTGCTGTGTCGGCCTATGGATGGACAGATTTTCTCATTTTCGAGGTGTTGTTTCTGGCCCTCAACCGGCCATGGCAGGTATTCGTGTCGATGGGTTGTGTCTGGGCCACAACCTGGCCCTGGACAGGATCTCAGTGTCGTGGTGTTGTGTTGGCCATCAACCTGGCCAGGGCAGATACTCTTCGTGGGTTGGTTGGGCCATAAACGGGCCATACAGGATCTCAGTGGATGGTGTTGTTTTGGCCATCAACCTGGCATGGCAGGTATCCAGTGTCGATGGGCTGTGTTGGCCATCACCTGGCCCCAGGGGAAGGTTTTCCATGGATGTGTTGTTTTGGGCCCATAAACCCTGGCCAGGGACGGGTATTTCAGTGTCGATGGTTTTTGTTTGGCCATAACCCTGGCCATGGAGGGGGATCTCTATCGGGGGGTGCGTGTTGGGCCCCACAACCTGCCCCAGGGAAGGGATCTCAGTGTGAGGGTTTTTGGGGTCTGGCCATCAACCTGGCCATGGACAGGTTTCGTATCGACTTTTGCTGTGTTGGCCACAATGGCCCTGGAACAGGATTTCAGTAGATGGTTTTGGTTTTGGGCCCCTTCAAGGGCCAGGAAAAGGAATTCATATCGATGGTGCGTGTCTCCCATAACCGGTTCCTCGGGCTGTTTTATGCCCATGTGTCTAATGTTTATTCATTTATAACGGTTTTGACAGTTGTGTCACGCATAGACCCTCGGCGTCATAGAAAATAAAAGGCCCGTGTGGTGTTCCTCCTTGCTGATGCGCAGACTGATCTTAAGTCAATAATTTTTTAATAATGTAAAAATTTAATTGGACTTTTTTTGCCCCATTAAAAACGTAGGTTCGGGCGTTTAATTTTTAACCTTAAAAATTTTTTGCAGGACACCAACAAAAAACAACCACCCACCACAAACACACCATACACCACCCAAACCCCTAAAAAAACCAACCACCCCCAAACAACCACAACCACACACAACCCCAAAACCCCAACACACACCAAAACCAAAAAATTTTAATTTTTGGGACATTGTCGCATAATTTAATAACCGGTAAAAGATCCCCTTTTT
>JAMYXO010005844.1:0-14716 GCA_033310375.1 Conus canariensis | reverse complement strand
CGGAAAATAAAATAAAAAAAATTTTTTAAAGGCTAAAACCATACAAGAAATTTCCAAAAACAAACAAAAAATGTTGAAAAAGGGGAGAGCCTTCTCAACAAACTTTACCTTTTGGTTTAAAGGGATACCTTTATTCCCGGGAGAAGCAAGGGGGGACACCGCATCGGGGCAACAGATCCATTTTGGGGGAGTTTTTGTCCATTGAGAAAAAAAAAATTTGAAAATGAATCCCCCTGAAATTTTTTAAACAAAACTGACAAAAAAAAAACGCCGCCCCCAAAGATTTTTTGGGAAAGGAAGAACGCAAAAATCCCCCCAACACAGTTCCGCCTTTAAATTATTTTTTAAAAAAAAAATTTGGGGAAGTTTAAAAGGAAAATTTTCAAAAGGCAGGAAAAAAATTAAGGGAAAACCTTAAAAAAAAGGAAAAATAAAAAAGGGAAGATTTAAAAAAAATTTAATACAAAAAATCTTTTTGGGGGAAAAAAAAAAATTTTCACCCTTTTAAAAAAAAATTTTTTGGTTAATTTTGGGTAAGGGAAAAAGCAACCGAACTACGAAATCTTTTGGGGGTTTAAAAAAATAAAAGGGAAATAAAAAGGAAATTTTTAAAAAAATAAAAATTTTTGAAAAAAATTTTAAAAAAAAAATTCCCCCTTTTGGCAAACAACCCCAAAAAATGTTTAAAAAATTTTTATTTTAAATTTTTGGGGAAATAATTTGGAAATGAAAAAAAAAATTAAAGCAAACTAGCTTAAAAAAAAATTTAAAATTTTGCAAAAAGTGAATAAAATTAAGGGCGTTTGGGAAAAAAAATAAATAAAAAAACTTTTCCCTCCAATCCCCGGGATTGCATATGAAAACCTGGTTTAACAAACACCCCGTTTTGTGTTTTTTTCTATCTAATGCTTCTTTTTTACAACAGTTGTTTTTGTCTCATGTAGATTAGACCCGTAGTTTTACGTTGTCAGATGAAAAGTTTTTATTCCAAAAAAATGCTTTTTTTAGTTTCATGGATATGCTTGCCCTGCAAAACCTGCAAAATATTCCCTTTGCTTTTTAACAACTTTTTTTTGGCTTGAAAGACTGTACATTTTCGACCTCAAACCAAAAACTCCTTGACACCCTCCCAAAATAATCATCCTTCATCTTACCTAAAACCATCTATTAATATCTGAATGAAAAAGGCGAATCTTTAGGTAATCAATGTGTCGTACCTCCAGCATCCCTTTTTGCTACTTTTTTAATTCCATGCTTTATAGATATCTTCATAGGGATGCCCGATTACAAAGGAATTTTTGTATCTGTGTAAAGTATTTTGGGACTCGGGAAATACAAGGTTAAAGTAGTCGTAAAAAAATTTCAACAAAAAAAGTTTTTGAAAAGCTCTAAAACAGTAAACCCAATAAAAACGGGCTTACCCAAATTTTGACTTTCTTTTTTCATCATTATGCCAAAAAAGGGCGATCATGAAATCTCTGAAGTCCTGATAATAGGTTTTGAAGTCAATTTAAAATTGAAAACGTTTTCTCGGTGACCAATCTAACATCTTTAACGCTTGTCCCGGAAATTTCCATAGTCTTTCCAAAACAGCTGTTGTTCATCAACTTGAAAAAGTCTTTTCTTCTGAAGCATGCATGTGGATTTAGTTTCTAGATCAGTTCTTCATTATGTATGGTTTCGTCATGAACTGTTTCTTGATTAAAGAAGCAATTATACAATGAACAAGCTGTCGAACTCAAACCATGTCCTTAAATAAAATTGAAGAAGTCTGTAATGACAGACATAATTTTTTTGTCACGAAGATTAGGCACAAGTTTAGGTGGTTCGGTCCATTGACACTTTTAGACTTTCTGCCTCTAATGGATAGTCAATATGGTAATCATGAAGTTCATGAGGATATTCTAATCAACTTCTAGAATGAGACCTCCTTTTACGATCAGCTTCTAGAGTAAGGTACCATTTAAAAACTTTTGAAATGGTCCTTTGAGTCCTGTGTACATTTTAAAAGTTGCGTAATGGAAGTGATTGCCGCCATTGCCCATCCATACAGATTGTTTTGCATCTAAATACATGAGATATTAGACCTTTACTTGGATCATAGTCGTCCAAGTTATTTGTTGTTTGCATACAGTAATGTGCGACGCATACTGATTCCCCCCCACGCAATCCGTTTTCATCATCTGAAGCATTGGCAGGTCAGACAATAAATCAATTTGTACTCCAGTCAATTTTTAAGAAATCGTCCCCAGCACATCCCAGGCGCAGAAATATTAAAGCCGGGATCCAGCTGTAATGTTTCATGCAGGTCTTTCTGTAATTTTCAAAGACGTCCGCCGACTACGCAAACAGTATCCAATCCGCCATTAATAGGATCATGATAGATCTCCCATCGTTTTAAACACTCTAACTCTGCCACGCATCTTGAGCATAAGAATAATCAAAAATCACTGATGTCCTTTCCTCAAAGACTACTAAAAACGCGCCCTTTAGTGGAAGGGCTGGGTTATCAAAACCTTTCCCAACTGTTCATGTACTCATAAGGGAAAACGACCTTTTTTTTCTAACAAGAGGTTGGTCAAAATATTCTTCTGTTTATTGGGCAGGACTAAGGACCAGTAGCCAGTGGACTCTAATGAACCCATCATGTTTGCATAGAGTCGTAGAAAGACATGTTATTTAAAGTGAAACACATGTACTTTTCTGCTGACTGTGCAATGCATGACACCCTGTAGTCGCTGGTTACTGCTTGTCATTATAAGTGAGAGTCGTAACCTCGCAAGTTGGGAAAGAATAAGGCAGCTCCATGTCTTTGGTTCAAACTTTAGTTAAAATTGCATTTGTTATGTGCTGCACCTCTAAACTTTCCCACTATGTATCATGGTCTCTTACTGTTGGATTCCTGCGGTGGCAACCAAGGGGCCGCCCCACGCAAATCCAACAGTGAGTGGCTGAGTCATACTGATTTTGGTCTTCAGGCTCATTATGATTTCAGATAAGTTTAGATTATTAGATACAGCAGTAACGCACTTGCTGCATCGTTTTAAGAAGTATTTTGCAAGCATTTGGTCCTCTGTATAATTTCCAGCTTTTGAATGGCGCCATCCGACCTAACAATGATGAAGGCAAATAGCAAATCTGATGATATACACATTAAGACTGTTTGAGGAAGATTTCTGGGGGGTTGGTCCTTCAAAAAGGAACAATGAGTGATTCGAAGTCTGCGTAAACAACATATGGACTATTTGCAACCGTTTCCATTTCCCTTAAAACTAACTTTACTGCCTTTCTCCGGGAATTATTCTGTATCACAGCAACTGGGCAAATACAATGTTTATATTTTCCCGCTCCCCAGCTTGACGGACGGAATCTTTTAAAACCCCCATTTTCTACAAAATTCTTGTTTGCTATGTTGTTTGTAGTAGCACTAGTAATCTACTCTTTGTGCGTATTAGAGTGTAGTGCCCCCAAATAAGGTTTTGCATTAGAGTAATCTACAAAAGATTGGTTGGTTCGCCTATTTTTGGACTGTTCTTTGACACTCTAATTGCAAAGGGTTGGTTTCTTCAGACCATGTGAGACATTAACAGTTATTGTGGATTTTGTTTTCAACTGATCAATTTTGTCTACAGCCATGGGAAAATTTTCAAGGCCGTTAAATTTAAGATCATTGCCCACTGTAAAAGTTAGATACTCTCTCGCATTTTTTGGCAACGTGAGAAAGCCTAGCAAACGCAACCACATAAAAAATTTGTCGTCTGAATTTTTTATGTAAAACTGCTTTCTTTGCACTAATGTTGGAGGCAGTGGAATGAAAAGCTTTGCCTACATTGCTCAACTTACTTGTCTTACTGATGTCAGGACTTCCCCCCCTCTGCCCAACCAGAGCCTCTCATTTTAAAAGCTGCTTTCAGAGGCTTCTTTAAACGTGTAAGAATTTGATCTGCCCAAGGGGGTGTTAATCATTTTTAAAAGAATAGTCTGTCTGTTTAGTTGAACCCAGACTCTAAAATTTATTTCTTCGTTTATTGTTATTTTGTCGATTAAAACACTAACCTTACTTTAACTGGGGTTTTTTTGTTAGTTACTGGAACTGAAAATACTTGTACAACGCTTCCCTTTCACGTTTTGTTGGATCAATAACTTAAAAACCCCTTTTCATTTAACTTTTGACAACGCCCTCCTCGAGCATGCTTCAAAAAATTTCACTGAACCTTCATAATCTTATCCATGTGAGTTCTTTCCAACTCAAAATATTTTTAAATAAGAAAAAAAAACTAATCAGAATCAAAACAACGGTCTTTTTTTTCTTGGACTCTAAAAAAGTATAAACGCCCTTTGGGGTTGTTAATGGAGCTGTTTAGACAAGTTTTAAAATTTTCGTTACTTTTTTTAAACCCTTCCTTTTTTATCTGGTCGGGGGTCCCGGTGTTGAGAAAAAGTTGCCCTTGGGGCCCTTTTTTTGAAGACAACTTTGTCTTTGTGCCTCAAAATCAGCCGGGAGGCGACTAAATTCCTTTATCCGTGATGTAGGTCGGGAAGTGCTTTATTTATTGTTTAGTTTGAAGGAACAAAATTTTTGCTGTTATTTTTGAACCAAGCAGTGGGGCTTTTTGAGTTTAGCTTTTAATTTTTTTGCTGACAGCACTCCCGCCAATGGGAAAACAGGAAGAGAAAACAAACCACCAGAGGTAAACTCCGGTGCAAACCCACGCCTGTTGCAAGAGACCACACTGTTTCCAGCTGATAGAGCACATGTCGATGCCCAGTATTAACATATGAACACATTAAAGACAGCGAATACCTTCGTTTGGTTTTCGTATTTTGAAGGTCCTGCATATTGGGGTTTCATTTGTGTTTTTTGTTAATTAAAGTTTTAAAGTCTACAGCAGCAGCTATCCTTCTTTGCACTTTGGATAAGTCGTAACAGACATCTTTTTAAAATAAAAAAAATTTAGTATTGGATATCTTTAATCTTTATCTTGAATATTCCTGCCATCATATATTAAAAACAAATGTACATAAGTGGTTTAAACACTCTCATTCTTTATCCCTTTGAAGTTATTACGTCTATAACTGTTCTCCACTCCCAAGCAACTGATTATCCCTGTTGACCTTAGTCAACCCCAAAAACCCTATTTCGTTGTTAAAATTCATCAAAGTCTAACACTGTGAAGGATTAGAAACTTTTTGACCAAGGTCACGTTGGACTTTTTAGACCTCCCCCCCCCTCCAAAAAAAATTTTTTTATTCTCAAAAAGAGATAAGGTTTTAAGCCCGCTACCGTAGACTGGTTAGGACTACCCTAAAATAAACCCATTGTACTTTAGTTATTTTTAGGATTAATAAATTTTTCACTTTGGTCTTTTGAATGGTTCTTCATTTTCCCACAAAAGGCAATAAAAAAACCTTTAAGGGGATCTTGCTGCAGCAATAAAACTAAAGTTCCATATTGTGTCTGGCCCTGCTTTTAGGATATTTTGAATGATGAATCAATCTTCGAAATATATTGCAAATTTTTGACGATATTGTTGCTCAATCAGCCTTGCTAAGTGGGGTTCTAACAATGTCAAACTCAAACAAAAGTCGAAAAATGCCAGTACTTGAAACAGTGCTGTAGATTTTAATGACACTTTGTTTCATTAAAAGTTAGTTCTTATGACAATCCTGTTTTTTAAAAGGGCTCCTTGAAAGTATGGCGCAGGGCGCTATTTAACAACTCAAAATCTAAGGGGTTTTAGGAAAATCGATTTCCATAAGCAAAACTTACAGCATCAAACTTGTTACCCGTCATTAGCATCACGGCGTCTATTCTGTGTTTTAGTGCTTCGTTATTTTTCGATTCCTTGAAACGCAAGATCGGCCCTTTCTTTATGGGTTTAAAGCCAAAAGATCACAATAGTTTTAGAAATAGTCTGCATTTGTAAAAAAAAATAATTTCTTGCCCCTCAAGTTTTATAGAAATTTTTCTTAACGATTGCCCGTCCCAGATTCTGAACTATTTGCCTGTTTGGTCTGTTGCTGATTCAAGTTCTTTTTTGAAAGTAAGTCGTGCAGACCCCCCGGCACAATCACTTCATCTGCCCCAGGTCTGGAAATTCAACAGTAAGAATTTGATCTGAATCAATAGTAAAATGGATTTTTTGGGAAAAATAATATTCTGTTTATTTCCCTTCACGGCAAAGGGTCTTTCAGTCTTCTATGCGGGCCCAAGAATCGAACCAATGCTTGTGAACTTTTTTTTTATAAACAAAATAAAAAGGGTTAATTAATTAAAAACATGGCAGAAAGGATTATAAAGTTTTTGATCCTGGAGACAAACATGATGGAAATGACGCCTTTGTCACAATCCATTACAAACATTGCGGCGGGGAATTAACAGAAAGTAAGGTCAAATAAATTTTATCAAAGTTTAGGGCCAAGAACCTCCCGAATTTATAAAACCCAAAATGATTTTAAAAAACAAAAGATGACCATTTGTTTTGTAAAAACGACAAGGACAACTGTTCAGTTTTTACAACAAAACCCGACCCATCAAAGTTTTTAGCAAAGACTACAAATTAGACAAAGGCTCATTTGTGAGCGATCAAAATCGCCTTGGCATTGCTAAACCCGAAGATTAACAGTGAGGCGTTGCTAAACTTCAAAACACACAACAAGAACTCCCAACAAAAAAAACCCCAAATTACAAAACATACCCCTTAAAGATTTAAGCCCAACAGCAGACGAAATAATAGAAAACCCAGTTTTTCAGAAGAAACAGTATTAAAAACTATGCACGATCCGCCCCTACCTATGAGAGAAATAACGCCCTTGACCCATCCTTAAAAAAGCATCAGAGGCGAATTAACAAACAATTAACAAAACTGGGTGAACTAGATTGACATATAAAAAAGAGAAAAAGAAAAACTAGTTTGAGGCTGATGACCACAACTTAGGACCTGGTGTTAAAGAAAGAATAACAAAAAAGACAAAAAGATCTTGAACAAGAGAGATCAGCAAGACTAGAAGTGTTGCTACTAACCGAGAACAATTAAAGAACTCAAGTGAGCAGAATAAGAGAAACCCATCCAAAGAATTTTATATGAAGACACAACTTAGCAGACGAATAAGAACACTGTTTAGGAGCAAGGTTCACATTAGCAAGGGGGTATAACAGCCTTAGGGTTTGCAATAAGTACACTGGTGTTGGCTATTACAGGGTTTGGGGGTGGGGGAGCAGTGCCAAACCCGCCGTCCGTTCAGATAAATCATGGATAAAAAAACAACTCGATCACCTTGCAAACTTACTAAAAAAATTAGCCAGTAAGGCATAGATTCTTTGCCTGGTATAAAGGGGGATCGTTAGCTTTGGAGTTTTGTCTGCCGCAAGTAAAGTAGTTGGCTTTATGGCTGAGCACTTATGGACATTAGGTTTTCTTAATAGTTGGGTTACTTTATAGTAAGATAAAGACCAAGTAATCCTAGGGCAGTTATAATCCAATAAAAAGTGCCTTCTTTTTTAAATTCATTGGGCATCACGCGCGTCTTCAATGGCCTTTGGGCTTTGGCCTTGGGAGTGGAAAGTAATCTTGGGGGGTTTTTTTATTGCTATTGCTGGCTTAGAATTTATGTCGTTTTTCCGACCTTCTCTTTATTGCCAGCCCCAAGGATTTCTTATTAAAGTTTATTATTGTTCCTATCTGGAAGTCTGAGGTCAGAAGGCGCAGCATGTTTAAACCAGTGCAACAGCAAAATCTACTTTCGAACTTGCGTATTGCAAAACATTTTGGTACCTTTAAATACTTGAAGGCCAATAATTGCAGAATTAATAGAATCCTCTAATTTGCTAAATACTGTTTTTTGGGCGTCAAAGCCAGTAGAAAGGATCAATTATGTTTGATCTCGTTTTGTGCTTGCGAACCTAGCAAAACACCAAAAATAAAATACGAATAGAGTCGTTTATTCGTTCTAAATTTCCCCCCCTTTTGTTAGGCCCTTAGAGGAAACCAAAATAAATGTTGTCCATGCTGTTTTTATGCTCTTGCCTATGGACCCGAGGGGAACAGTTGTGCTTGAAGGGGAAAGATGTGTAAGGAGGATTCCAATCAAGTTATACTTTCTGTGCCCCGCCCCCAAAAAAAAAGGGGGGGCCTAAACCCTGATTAAGATCCAACTTTTTCTAAAGTCTGTCTTGGTAAATATCAAATTCGTTACAGATCCTTTCAAAAGCTTGTAACATTCGTTGCTGAATGGATTAAACTTTTTGTCATTTGGTAAGTGTGCTTGCAGTTCAGATAAAATACGTCTGAATTTGTAATAAAAATGAAATCTATACAGACCTCACCAAAGGTCAGGATGATTTAATGATCAGCAAACGACCTCCACACCCAGTTTTTTTTACACAAAACACACCCAAAATTTAACTGGTTCTGATAAAAACTGCATGGGAAATGATGAACCACAATTTCGGGATGTAGTGTTTTTGATAGAGGGTTAAGAAACAAATCCAATGGATTACTAACCTTTACTTAAAGGCGTCCAGCTGAGTCACAGAAATGTCGGGGGTATCATTTTTTGTTTTATCTTTAGGACTGTAGTGCGGTCCACAGAATATTTAGAAATAGAAAAAAATAAAATGCACCATTTTTAAATTTGTTTTAAAAATTTGTTTTTTAAACAAAAACAATCAAGACAGCCCTTTCGTTTTAAATATGCAAATTTGAAAATGAATGCGGAACCCGAAGGGTTGCACTCCTTTAGAATATTCAACAAAGTCGTATGTTAAAAATAAGTGAATCCAAGAAGAATATTTAATTCGAAAACTTGACGAGAAGGGGGAAAGTAATAAGCCAGTTAACCCCTACCTGAGGGTTTTAAATACGGTTTGCTCAAAAAAAGAACAATGAGTAACTTCGCCCATTACTCTCAAATTAACAATGCAAATCTGAAACATTGTTGCATTCAAACCTGAAAAAGAAGTAGTCCAATCCCTTTTTTTGATGTAGAGTAGCTAAAATGTTTATGTTTAAAACCAATCAGTCTTCTAAATTTAAAAGTTGAAACCAGACGAAACTACTTTTGAGGGAAAAATACCGTTTCGATCTTCCCTTATATCCATTACCTAGTACATTTGGACGAGCTGAGACTGATGAAAACTTATAGAGGGAAAGGGGCCCTCAACTTTTTTTAAAAAAAGACTTTCCATCAGGGAAAGCTGCATATTGCGATTTGAAATTATACGAATCCTAAATTACAGTAAAAAAGAATTAGCTTGTGGGAGGGTCGGATCTTTAAAATATAAAATCCAGATAAAACAGGGAAAGTCGTTAAATGTGATAACTTGCACATTGTTTTAAAAAATAAAAAAATACGTTGTTTTAAAAAATGCCCCACGTGGCCCAACGATTCGGGGGCCAATAAGCGCCTGAGAGGTGTGTAACTTGAATTAAAAACCTTGCAGACGTTGAGGACTTTGAACAAAACGGTGAAAATAGGACTTTGGGTATGGTTTTGAGTACACTAAAGAGGGTTTATTTAAAGCGCAAGAGGTTGACGACAAAAAAGGGTTTTCCTAAACTAGAACAATACGCAATCTAAAAGCAAATAAAACGGGGCATTATGAATATAAAATAGTTCGAAAAATGACCCAAAAAATGGCACTTAGAACCATAATTAGAATGGGAAAATAAAATTTGAATTCGTAAGCCCATTTACATTTTTGACCGTCAAAAAAGTTTTCAGAAAAGCATTGAACTCTGGCCCCCTTTTCATGTAAGTCTATGCCAAGGACAACAGTCCGAAAGAGATCGAAATAAAGCCCTTTGGGGACAAACAGTACATCCCCCAAAAAGAGAATCGTTTTAAAGAAAAACTCTACAAAATTACAGTTTTATTCCACCACAAAATTAGGAGACACGTTTTACAATGATATTTAAAAAATTTTTGTCTTAAAAGTGAGGGGAAGAAATGGAGCCGTGGGTGTCAGTGCCAACCTTATGGAAGGATTCTAAATTTGCCTTTGGGAAAATTAGACGTTGACAAACTTAAAGGTTCTGTCGTCGTTCTTTACAATGGCGGGGGATTTTTAAAGGGCCCTAACAACAAGCAACAAAAATTTATATTTGTTTAAAAAGAAACGATCTTACAGAACGACTGGATTAATCTTACACATTTGGGCCTTAAAGGGTTTTATTATACTGAACAAGTTTTGACAGAGAGTAGATAAAAACCCAATAAAGGATTAGATTAAATTCCCGTTTTTTTTTAAAATATGGGGCAGACACTTGGGGGTCAATGCCCATGTTAAACTTTATGCAAAAACCCCTCATGTTCATTGTTTGTGGGCAGACTGGTGTGGAAAAAAAATTTGTCCTCGAAACCAATACAAACAGTTTATGGGTTTTTAATTTTTTATCATAAAGTAATTTTCGCCACACTTAATGGGAAAAAAGGATATCACGACAGAAGGGGTTTTTATGGACAGATGATGACATATATTTAGTGATCCTAGCAAAAAACTGAGTGAGTGTTTAGAAAAATTTCTTTAGACGTTTTGGGAAAGGGAAAACCAAAACACATTTTATTATTTTGATGATTGTTCAGCGAAAAGGATATAGTCAAAAAAAGAAAAGCTTTGTCAAAACTGGCTTTCAGTGAAGACTGCTGGGGTAAGTGTGTGATTTTATTTCAAAAAAATAACTCAGTTTTAAAAAACTTTAAGAGCAATTAAGACAGTGTTTTTTTTTCCACATAAAAAAAAGAGACCATTTGATGAAAGTATGAAAGAAAATGATTTATTGAAAACGATCAAAAAAACAAAGGATTAAGCAAAAACTTTAATCTCAAAATTTCAAAATTGGGTTTAAAAAAACAAAAAATTTCCTACATTATGTATGTTGTAAAGTGTTTTAACATTTGAAAACTATAAAAAGGCATTCTGGGTAACGGCGGAGCAACAGCAAAAACCGGTTTAGCCGTTTGAGCTGGCGGAGGTGGGTGAGCCAGAATGCCTTTTATAGTTCTCTACATTTTGAATATTTGAACTAGCTGCTGATGGGGGGGAACAAAGTGAATTTTAAGGAATAACTTTGTCAAAGTACAATAGATGTCTGTTAGCAGTGGGGTAAGACATCCGTCTGAAAAAAGGAAACGCTTAGACGCCCACCCATTTTCCAAAAGTTGTGGTTCAAAACCCGGCAGAACAAAAAAAAAATGTAAAAAGAATCAAAATGTAAAGAAAATTTAAATTAATTTAAATTTAAACACACCTATAGCTAGGTATTAGTTACTTAGTTACATAGTTAGAAACTGTTAATTATTTAGTTAATTAGTTAGCAAATTTCGTAAGTTAGTGAGAATATTTTTCTTCATTTTTTTTCTTTTTTTTGCCTTCTACCAATTACAAAGGTAAAGACCTGTTCTGTCTTTAAACTTTGCTTTGTGTTTTTTTTTCAAAGAAAAAAAAAAAAAGTATATGTACTAGATATATAGAAAATAAAAAGAGTAAATTTAATAAATGCTAGAGTACAAAAAAAGAAAGAAAGAAACAAGAAGAATGGCCATAGAAGATACAGAAAGATAGGAACGAAATGTAAGACATGGGATTAAAATGAAACCATGAAGAATTTAAATGGAAGATGATTATAAACTGAGAATAATACAACTAACAAACTGATTAAGTAATCAACAAATTATTTGGTTTCATTTCCCCACCACAGCAGACTTTTTTGGGGTTTTTTTTTCCATTTGTTTATCTCTCTTGCTTTTTTGTTCTTTTGCTCCTTTTTTCCTTCAATCCCCCTTTCCCCCTTTCACCCCTCCCCCCTTTCTCTCTTTCTTTTTTTTACTTTTTTTCCCCTTTTTTTTGCGTCAATTGCTCTGGTGGTGTAATTGTGACCATGTCTAGTTACCTCAATGAAGTTTCAACCATCTTCTAAAATCCTTCACAGTATATCAAATAATTCCTTTCTTTTTTCTCATCTATATGCTTTATGATTGTATTTATTTATATTAATAATACTGACTTACTATTTTGACTTTTTATTCATAGATCATTTATTTATTGATTAATGAATTGTTAATTTATTTATGCATTTTATTTAGGTATTTAGGTATTATATTTACATACATAATCAATTTGTGACTTCTTGAGAGAGATAGAGAGAGAGAGAGAGAAGAGAGGAGAAGAGAGAGAGAGAGATTCAGTCAAGAGTTCAAATAGGAATCGACAAGTATTGAGGTGGTTTAGGCTATTAATGCCCGTCAACAAAAACGACTGGTGGAGGAATGAGATGGGAATGGGGTAGGGGTGAAGGCCGAGAGAATAGGTGGGGGAGTGAGGCACATACATGAAACTATGTTAAAAAGACGTGTGCAATTGGCCTTTGCAGAACGTTCTTTGTGACATGGATCCCACATCGTGATAAAACATAAATTTGTAACAATCCTTGACTGTCCAATCACACATAATAATAGTCCACTTCACAACTTTACAACACAACATCACGTTGGTCCAGTGAGGATTTCCTTTCACAACCTCTTAGCTCCCGAGTTAAGAAGAGATTTGTGGAAACTTCACCACAAGCAAGGAGGAGATTGACCAAGCTCTTTCCCCTCTTTCCTCAATAGTGCCATAATTTGTATAAGATTGTTTTGATGACAAGATTCTGTGTGCAGTGCTTGATGTTCTAACATTAGTTTTGTGCTGTATGTGGATAACTTGCATCCATTTTGAAATCACGTTTGCTGTAATGATTTTCCTCTTCATATAGCCTACAGTATTTTTTTTTACACTAACATCATATGAAAATCTTTTCTGCTACGCACTTTTTCTCAGAATCAATCGCACATACTATCACTAACTGTGTAATGCGCCACACAGTTTCATGTTGATTTATGCCGTTCATTGTGTTGATTGTGTCATGAAGACTGGAGAACAGAGTCAGGCAAACGAGTTCATTGTCACTACATGTTTTATCAGTATAAACAATTTTTGTTGTTGTCAGTCATTAGCACCAAAGAACAAACTGGTCAGAACTGGCAAACTAAACCAGAATGGAGATGAAAAGGAGCTGTCTTGCTTACCCTTGGTTTCTTCTGTCTTTCCACAGGTGTTATCCCTGTTTACTTTGAAGGGGCGCTGTTCTGCGATACACGGCAGGGACGCTGTGGTAGTAACGATAACATGGAATAAACGGTTATAGAAATTGAACCTCAGGACGACGACAATGTAGTTTCCTTTGCCTTCGTTTTGACGGGAATAGCGTCATGTTCTGCAGTGCAGAGTTCAGTCATACTTTCTAAGTTGACAAAAGAACTCAATAACAGGCATACGAACGGACTCGTAGTGGAAACAGTATAACTATTTGAACGTAGCTGCTGATTGGGGAGGAACAAATTGAACTTCATAAGGGAATAACTTATGTCAAAGTATCAATAGGTGTCTGGTAGCAGTGGGGTAAGACATCCGTCGATAAAAGGCACGCCTTTAGACGCCCCCCGCCCATACCAAAAAGTTGCGTTCAGAATCCCGGGCTGAAACAAAGAAAAAAAATGTGAAAGAATCAAAAATGTGAAAGAAAAGATAAATTAGTAGTTAAACCAACATATATCGAGGTAGATATTTACTTAGTTAGCTTAATGGTTTAATTAGGATATTAATTAGTTAGCCCTATTTAATTAGATAGTTAAGAGAATGTTTTTTTCTTCATTTTTTTTTTTCATTTTGCCTTCTACCAGATTTTACACAAAAACAGTTAAATTTAAGAAGCCTGTTTCCGGGTCTTTAACTTGCAATTGGTCTTTTATTTTGTAAAGATAGAAAAACAATGTAATATGTGCATAGAGTATAATATGAAAGATAAAAAGATAAATGAATAACAGAACTAGAGTAACAAAAAAGAAAGAAAAGAAACAAGAAGAGATGGACATAGAAAGATACAGAAAGAAATAGGAACGAAATCTAAAACAGGGAGGATTGATGTAACCATGAAGATATGAGAAGATATTATAAACTGAGAATAATACAACAACTAACTGATAAGTAATCAACTAAATATTTGGTTTCATTTACCCACCACCGCAGATTTTGGGGTTTTGTTTTCCATTTTGTTTATCTCACTTTGCTTTTTTGTTCTTTTGCTTCCTTTCTTCCTTCAATCCATTCCTCTTCAACCCCTCCCTTTCTCTCTTTCTTTGTTACTTTTTTTCCTTCTTTTTTGGGCGTCCATTAGCTCTGGGGTATAATTGTTGACCAGGTCTTATGTTATCCTCAATGAAGTTCTAACCATCTTCATCTTCTAAAATCTTCACATATATCAAATATACCTTTCTTTTTTCCTCATCTATTGATTTATGTTTGTATTTATTTAGTAATAAACTGACTTACTTTTGACTTTTTATTAATAATCATTTATTTATTGATTTAAATGATTTTGTTAATTTTATTAAGGCATTTATTTTAGGTATTTTGTATTAAATTACATACATATTCAATTTGTGTCCTCATGAGAGAGAGAGAGAGAGAGAGAGAGAGAGAGAGAGAGAGAGAGAGAGAGAAGAGTTATAGTATTGAACTCAGGACACGAAAATGTGTTCCCTTTCCCTTTCAATTTTGAACGGGAATAGCGTCATGTTCTGCAGTGCGATTCAGCATACTTTCTAAAGTTGACGGAGACTCATAACAGGCAACAACAGATTTGTGTGGAAACACTAATATTTGAATAGCTCTGTTGGG
>JAMYXO010005843.1:12500-14717 GCA_033310375.1 Conus canariensis | reverse complement strand
ATCTTCTTAAAACCGAAAAGGCAGAGGAGTCAAATTACCACTTTCCGCGGTCACTGAGGAGAAACAATAGGTTTCGAAATATGGGTATCTGACCGGAGTTATATGTTATGGGTTTTCTCCCCATTGAGATCGTCTCCCACTTGGGAGACTTAAGCTTGTTTAAAGGCTCATTTTGAGAAGCTTTTAAATTTTTTTCCCCATTCACCCACTCAAGCCACATACTGTTAGTTGGCAGAATGATCTACCACTGCAGATATGAATCTTATCTCCCCTATTCTTCAATCTAAGACATAAGAGCAAGCTTGTTTATAATTGAAAAATATATATATATTTTGGGTGTGTGTGGTGTGTGTGATCTTGTAAACCATTTTTATTTTGGGAAGGGCAAAGCCTCAACCTTAACGCAGGCTGCTTCTGAATTGTCACGTGTTCTGCCATTCCTGGCGGTCTGTGAACCAAAAATTCTCCGCAGACACGAGCAAGACGAAGGCAAACTGTTTCCTGGCAGACTGTTTTTTACTGGCTTTAAGAGGATAAAGAAGGCCAAATGATATGAGAAGGGTAAAAAAAAGCCCATTCCAAGCTTAAGCTAACATCTCCGGGGAAGCCTGTCAATAAGGTTGTAGTAGAAAAAAACCTTTCCTTTGGTCGGTAACAGTCCGGCTGCATGGAACTGAGTCAAGGTTTGGGTCTGACAATAAAGGTAAAAATGGAGAACAAAAGAGAGAGAGAGAGAGAGAGAGAGAGAGAGAAAGAGAGGAAGAGGAGGGAGGGAGAGAGAGAGAGACAGGAGGGAGCGCGGGAGAGAGATAGACAGAGAGGCAGACAGATGCATAGACAGACAGACAGACAGACAGATAGATTGAGGGACTGATTTAAATGGGGAGGGAAAGAGAGAGAGAGAGAGAGAGAGAGAGAGAGAGAAAGAGAGAGAGATGGGGGGAGGAGGGAGACAGGCCCAGACAGAGAGACACACAGACCAGCAGAGAGAGAGAGAGAGAGAGAGAGAGAGAGAGAGAGAGACAGACAGACAGACAGACAGACAGACAGAAGACAGAGACAGACAGAGAAGAGAGGTTGAGAGAGAGAGAGTGAGAGAGAGAGAGAGAGTGAGAGAGAGACAGGGAGGGAGGGAGGGAGGAGGAAAGGGGGAGGGAGAGCGCACTAAACTCCCAATTCCAAGTTGCCTTTTGATAGGACACATGATATTCAGAGCCACACTGCGCACAGGAGTGACAGCTGGGCCCCTCAGGACAAGTTTCATTGGGTTTTGTTTTTTTTTTTTTTTTTGTTTTGGTCTGTGGGTCTTGAGACTTGGATGACAGAGAAAGGAAGAACAACACATTGTCAGTGGGACAGTTTAGCCCAGTCAAAATGGCCAAATAATAACTCACAGCCTCGCTAGCTTCCTGATACTGTTTCCAACTGCTGTTTGACCTGTGTCGGAAGGCAGAATGATCCATTACCGCGACTGAAAATACAAGTCATAGGAAACTTCCCTCAGAAAGAATCAAGCATTCTGCTGCATTGCGATTCTTGTTCTCTTTTTGTGGCTGAATAAGCTTTGGTGAATTATCTGCATCTTGTCTCGTCCCTCTGTGTGTGTGTTGTTGTGGTGTGTGTGTGTTGTGTGTGTGTGTGTGTGTGTGTGTGTGTGTGTGTGTGTGTGTGTGTGTGTGTGTATGCTTGCGTGCGTGCGTGCGTGCGTGTGTGTGCGTGTGTGTGTGTGTGTGTGTGTGTGTGTGGTGTGTGTGTGTGGGGTGTGTGTGTGTGTGTGAACACTCGCAAATACGCATATGTGAGTGTATGCAGTTTGCAGATGAGCAAGAATGTGTGTGTATGCCTGCATGTGATTGCCAAATCTCTTCCACGCACACGCGTGTTGAGGGATAGAGGAGAGCACACTCTTCTGGTAAATGCAAGGCCAACACTGCCGTCATTCCGAATCACTAACTCAGCGCCTCAACACCCATAATGAACTGACTGTTTCCAGAAAGAAAAGCAAGAAAAGAAAGAAAGAAAGAAGACACTGATAATCCAGCTTTACTGCTAAGAACCAGGCCAAGCCAAACATTCAGAGATCCTAAACGACGTATCGGGCGGGTAGACAGATTTTCCTCACAGGACTTTATAGAAATCAAGTTTGCAGCAGAAAGGAAGGCATCGTGAATTATTCCCTGAGGTTGTCGTTATGGTGACAGCTGGATTTTCATGTTC
>JAMYXO010005843.1:0-2500 GCA_033310375.1 Conus canariensis | reverse complement strand
TGTGTGTGTGTGTGTGTGTGTGTGTGTGTGTGTGTGTGTGTGTGTGTGGTGTGTGTGTTGTGTGTATGAGCGTGTGTGTGCACGCGCTGTCATGTGTGTGCGGGGTGCGTGCGTGTGTGTGTGTGTATTTGCTGTGTGTGTGTGTGTGTGTTGTGTGTGTGTGTGTGCGTGCGTGTGTGTGTGTGTGTGTGTGGTGTTGTGTGTTGTGTGTGTGTGTGTGTGTGTGTGTGTGTGTGTGTGTGTGTGTGTGTGTGTGTGTGTGTGTGTGTGTTGTGTTTACCTTAGCCTCTATAACACATGAATACTACATGCTGCTACTTGTGCATAGAATGCACTGCAGAAATATTACATTCTTCACGCACGCAGGCACGCACAGCACACACACACACATACATACATACATACATACATACATACATACATACATACATACATACATACATACATACATACATACATACATACAAACAACACACACACACATTCATATATGCACAGATGCACACACATTACACAATAACTCAAAGAAAGAGTGCGTCCTAATTTCCTGTACCCTTGGTGACATGAATCATAAAAGGAAGAAAGAAAGACAGACACGGACAGGAAGCACAACAGAACAACCACCACACAGCAGCAATGACAGGAATTAGGTGATGGGGTACATCAGACAACACCAAACACACACAACACACACACACACACACACACACACACACACACACACACACACACACACACACACACACACACATCACGAACATACATGGGTGCACACACACACACACACACACACACACACACACACACACACACACACCACACACACACACACACACACACAATACACACACAGATACATGTAAGTGCATACAAACACACACCCATCATACACAATTCTACGCGCACATACACACACAAACACGCACATATTGAGAGAGAGAGAGAGAGAGAGAGAGAGAGAGAGAGAGAGAGAGGAGAGAGAGAGAGAGAGGACTCGTCTGCGCGAATACACACACACGCACGCACGCACACACACACACACACACACACACACACACACACACACACACACACACACACCACACACACACACACACACTCACAAGTCCAGACGCAAGAAAGCGCGCGCAGCGCACACACACACACACACACACACACACACACACACACACACACACACACACACACACACACAGATGCACAAATATGGAGAAAAAACAGGACAGACGCGTGCGTGCACACACAACCACTAACACACACACACACCACACCACACGCGCGCCGCGCCGCGCTCGCGAACACACACACACACACACACACACACACACACACACACACCACACAAACACACACACACCACACACACACACACACACACACACACCACACACACACGCGGTGCGCGTACACACACACACACCACACACACACACCGCGCGCGCGCGCGCGCGCGCGCGCGACACCACCACGCACAAACACACACACACACACACACACACACACACACACACACACACACACACACCAATGATAACAACAACAACAATAACAAGAACAACAGCAACAACGATTACAACAACAAAGAAACGATAAAAAGAAGCCTGTCAATAAGTAAGGGAGGTAAGCGACCATAAACATTCTGAAAATAAAACCACACTGGGTAATGTACTCCTTTTCCGACGTTGTGACTTCGACGTTTTTCCCAACAGGTAAAGGGAAACAACTGGATGACGACGGTCAGAGGAAATCCATGTCAACTCCGTCGGTAGAAAAGTACAGTGAACTCCGGATAAATACACTCAACACTTGCAGAGATCAGATATTCAACACACTGTAATGGTCCAGAATATTTGTCAATCAAAACTCAAACGGTCAAATACTGTTAATTAGTCATTATTTCATCCAAACCAAACAAAAATGAGGGAAATTCCATCAGATAAACCAAGAAACAGAATGGACAAATGACACAACCCCTAAAAGCCACCTGAAACAGGGCATGGAAGGGAAGAGTCAACCTGAACAATCCACTGCTGTCTGTGTGGAATTGAGAATGAATGGACTCTCAGTAATGTGTGTGACCACCACGGGCTGCGATCACAGCTCTACAACGCCTCCTCATGCTGCAGATGAGGTTCCTGATCTGCTGCTGGGGGATTCTGGCCCATTCTTCCTGGAGGGCAACTCCAAGGTCATGGATGTTCTGAGGCAGCTGCTCACGTGCTTGACAGCTCGCCCAATGATATCCCAGACATGCTCAATCGGATTGAGGTCTGGTGAGCGTGCAGGCCACTCCAAGCGTGCAATTCCCTCATTCTGAAGGTACTGGTTGACAATGCGGGCACGGTGAGGACGGGCATTGTCATCCACAAGGATGAAGTCGGGACCAATGTGCACCAGCGTAGAGTCGGACAATGGGGTGAAGAACCTCGTCACGGTATCGGACTGCATTCATGGTGCCATTCTCCATCACCAGCAGATCGGTTTTGCCTTGCATTGAAAT
>JAMYXO010005842.1:2500-14717 GCA_033310375.1 Conus canariensis | reverse complement strand
GAAATGATTATTGGCTTGTTCTTGGCGATGCCACTTAGCACTGATACCAACAGGTAGCTGTTAATCTGTAAACTAGCTGGGAAAAACTTAATTTAACACGAATTTGATGATCCACAGTGTGGCCATTGGTGACCTTGTACTATCTGTGTGTCTGTTTAACTAATACAATAGCACACACAAACAGATGAGAAACACAGCCTGTGTGTTTGAGCCCGCAGAGCGCCGTTTACTTGACTAATGGCAGATCTCTGGTAGAACTGTTACTCCACAATTAACATGCTCATTTCCAGACCAGTCTCCATGACGACGACTATAAATATATAACATGGATTGTCATTGGCTTGGACACTACAGACCTGACAAGCAAAGGCCATCTAGCCAGTGACAGACCTGCCACTGTGTTATCGTGAAATCTCACAGCTTTGGGTATAAGAGAAAACTACGTTGAAAGCTGGGTAATTGCAGGCAGGACTTAAAACAAGAGAAAAAAAAGTTAGGTGACTAAAAACTGAACAGGGTTAGGTACGTGTAGGCTATGTGCACTTCGTATTCCCATATGTAGAAGGAATTTGGTTTCAGAGCTAGAAAGGCTTCAACCGGGCTCATGTAAGGCGGCCATTGCTTCTTTCCTTTTAGTCATTTTCTTTTCATTCTATCGTTTTTTTTTTTTCTTTCTTTCCTCTTGTTCTTCTTCTTTTGTTTGTTCGTTTTCGCTTGTAATACTTGTAGGAAAACCTGAGTCGAAACGCGTGCCTTCTTCATATTCTGTTCATTGACGAGTGTGTGCGTGCGTGGAAGCGTATGTGCGTGCGTGCGTGTGTGTGCGTGTGTGCGAGTGCGTGTGTGTATGTGCGTGCGTGCGTGCGTGCGCGTGTGTGTGCTTCATTTAACGTCTATCCACTATTCGTGATATTATTACACGCGTGCGCGTGTGTGGGAGTGCGTGCGGCTTAGTAGAAAGAAACTCGTGGAGAGCGTGGCAGCAGAGAGTCCTCAGAAGAGAAGCCCCCTTCAAGCAAGTGTTTCGGCCCTGTAGAAGTGCCAGTCATACAATAAAAACAAGCTTGACTCGACTTCTTGTTCTTAGCTTCTTGTTCAGCTGCTCATTCCGACAATCAGCATAACGGAAGTGTCCTGACGTATCTTTGTGAGTGACGTCATAATTCAGCTTAATTTACGTAAATCACACGTATGCAATTATAATAATCTACATCTTCCTTCTCTTTTTTTTTTTTTTTTTTTTTTTTTTTTGAAAGAACTAAACGGAGCAAGTTAAATGAAAATAATTTACTGTCCAAAATGCTTCCTTCGAACCAAAAGAAATAATGCAAGCTAAAGAAAAATTCAAACAAATGTTTCGATTTCTTTTCCATGTTCATTTTCCTTCCTGAAAAAAATATTCAAAAATAAACAGCAAAATGTCACATCAAGGCACTGGTAGATGGCCCGACATCATTCAGTCAAAGTATTTGGGGTTGGGCTTCACGACTCTACCGGCACGGGTCACCACGGGCTGGGGCTGCAAGGCGGTCAGTGCTGGACCTGAAAGCCTGGCTGGTGGTGAACCTGGTGTAGTGGCCGGCACAGGACCCGGTGTTGTGGGCGCGATTGGACCTGGTGTCTTGTTGGTGGCACTGGCTTGACGAGGCATGGAACAGGTTGGAGCAGGAAGTGCTGGGGAGGGGAACAGCTGCATTGGGGTGAACCTGCTTCGTGGCACGTTGGCAAGCGGAGGGGTGAGAGGAGTGGGGGCAGACAAGGGGCGGGTAACGACAGCAGCGGGAGGCGGCGACGAGGCTGACTGCTGTTCAAAGGGTGCAGGGAATGGGGGTCGCACACTACCTGGACCTCCAAGATTGTCACGAGGTAGCGTGCTGAGGGCTTGCGGAACCTGTGGTCTGGGCTCCTTGACGGGGAGAAGGTGACGTCTGTTGCGTACGTAGTCAGCGCCATCTGCAGTGACGACGTACGATCTTGGCGAGTGGCGTACTGACTTCACTACTGCAAGTTTCTTGAAGCCTTTGTCAGTCTGGATCCGCACGACTTCACCCTGTTTCAAAGGACGCAGATCTCTCGCTGATCTGTCATGATACTGTTTCTGCTGCTGCCTGGACTTCTTCAACTGGTTGGAGACTTTGCGTGTGCTCACGGCTTTGGGTTGGAGAAGTTTTGTTGAAGTGGGCAGTGTCGCTCGCATACGTCTCGAGTTGAGGCGCTGCGAAGGTGAGCCCATGTCATCACGTGGCGTGTTGCGAAGATTCAGCAAACCAAGGTACACGTCTGATCCGTCCTTCTCGCTCTTTTCCAACAGCTGTTTGGCTTGCTTGACGGCGTTTTCTGCCAAGCCATTGGATCTGGGGTAGTGGGGGCTACTGGTGATGTGCACGAAGTTCCACTCCTGTGCGAACTGTTTGAACTCGCGACTGGCGAATTGCGTGCCATTGTCTGTCATCAGCTTTTCTGGGATGCCATGAGACGCAAAGTGCCGCTTCATCTTCAGGATCACCATGTTTGAAGTCATCTTGGTGATCATGTCCATCTCAAACCAGCCAGAGTATGAATCGACAACAACCAGGTATTGCTTGCCATTCCAGTCAAATATGTCGGCTGCGAGGCTGGACCAAGGGAGTTCAGGGACAGGGTGATTCATGAGGGGCTGTTTCTGCAGATGGGCCTTGCAGCTGTTGCAGGCTGAGCACTGAGAAACTGCGTCTTCAATGTCTTGACGCATCTTGGGCCAAAACATGATGTCGCTTGCAAGCAGTCTGGTGCGCTCTGCTCCCATGTGGCCCTTGTGGAGAGCGGCAATATAGGTGGATCTCAAGGCTTTCGGAACCACCGCTCTCTGTCCTTTCATGACGACGTCATTCTCAATCACCAACTCATCTCTGAAAGGGAAGAAGCATTTCGCATCTGACGGCACGCCTCGCTCATGGTCAGGCCATCCATCTTTGATGAGCTGTGCAAGCTTCTGCATGGTCGGGTCAGCCAAAGTCTCCTTCTGGAGTTCAGTCATTCTCGCCGGCGATATGGAGAGAACTGTCATGACATCGCAGTCAAACTCCTCCTCTTCAACTGGATCATTGGGAAACGCTCTGGACAGCGTGTCAGCAAGGTACAACTCTTTGCCCTTTTTGTAGACGAAATCAAGGTTGTAGCGTTGCAGCTGTAAAAGCATGCGTTGTAGACGAGCAGGGGCAGCGTTCAGTGACTTCTTCACGATTGTGATCAAAGGCTTGTGGTCAGTCTCTATGGTCACCTTCCGACCATAGACAAAGTCATGAAACTTCCTGCAGGCGAATACAGCAGCCAGGAGCTCCTTTTCAATTTGCGCATACCTTGTCTCGCAGTCAGACAAAGCTCGTGATGCGTAGGCCACTGGAGCATCCTCTTGCAGGCATGCGGCACCCAGTCCATTCTTGGATGAGTCTACAGATAAAACGACTGGTTTCGCAGGGTCAAAGAACTTCAGGACAGGAGGATTCATGAGGTCATCTTTGAGTCTGTTGAAAGCTTGCTGGTGAGCGTCAGTCCAGCTCCAAACAATGTCATTGCGCAGCAGTTCTCGCAAAACTGCTGTTTTCTCACTGTAGTTCTGAATGAACTTGTTTAGGTAGTTTGTCATGCCAAGGAACCTCTGAAGAGCTGCCTGGTTCTCAGGTGCAGGCATCGCCCGGATTGCGTCTGTTTTCTCCGTATCTGGCTTCAGACCATCCTCAGTGAACTTATGGCCGACGAAAGTGACGCTTTTCATCCTGAACTTGCATTTACTGAGGTTCAGCTTCAGCCCGATCTGCCGTGCTCGCTCCAGAATCTTCTTGAGATTTGCATCATGCTCCTCGTCGGTGGAGCCCCAGACGAGGATATCATCTACGATGATGGCACATGGATATCCCTCGAATAGTCTCTCCATGGCTTCCTGGAAGACCTCACTTGCCGTATTAATGCCAAACGGCATGCGCAGGAACCTGTATCGCCCAAACGGTGTGCTGAAAGTAGTTCGCCTGGAAGACTCCTCGTCCATCCGAATTTGCCAAAATCCGTTCTTTGCATCCAAAGTGCTGAAACATTTCGCGTTGCCGATTCTAGATGCTACGTCGTCGGCGGTGCGCATTGGGAAGTGCGGGCGTTGGAGAGCGGTGTTTAAACTTCTTGGATCTAAACAGATCCGGACGTCACCATTTTTCTTTCTTGCTGCCACCATCTGTGACACCCACTCTGTCGGTTCTGTTTCTCGCACTATGACGCCTCGTTTCACCATGTTCTCAAGCTCAATCTTGACCTTCTTTTCCATGGCCTGAGGAACTTTTCTTGCTGGTTTGACAACTGGTGTGACGCTAGGATCAACGCGCATGACGTATTTTGGAGGCAAAGTCCCAAGTGTGTCATTAAAAAGTTCTGGGTAGTCCTTCAAGGTGTTTTCTCTGGAGGTGTCTTCAGACGCTTCATTTACTGCATAGACAGTCTTGTCTAGCTGAATGAGACGGAGTCGAAGTGCGTCACTGAGACCAAGGATGGGTGTGGCTTGCCTGTCAATGACATGAAAGGTCAACGTTTCTTTGTGGTCGCCAATCTTGCAGAGAAGGTCCACACTTCCTAGTGTCGAGAATCGCTCTCCCCCGTATGCGACGAGGTTGATGGCTTTGGCTTTGTTGATGGTCTCTCTTGCTTGGACCTTCTTGAGCTCGTAGAGTGGCAGAACATTGCATTTGGCACCAGTATCGACCTTTAGTTTCAAATCGCCTCCATTGATTATTGCTGTGCAGTGTATCTCATTGCGACGTGGCTCCTGGGTGAGCGCGTGTAGCTCCCAGTCTTCAGCTGGCTCTCCATCCTCATCAGAGTTGTCTCCACCAATTGCAGCGACGGTGCTCGCTAACCGCCGTCGTGTTGATTTGCAGACCTTTGCAAAGTGGTGCATCTTTGAGCATGACGAGCATTTCTTGCCATAGGCTGGACACTCCTCTTTCTTTGCTACATGCGAACGACCACAATAGTGACAAGATTTGTTGGGAGGAGCGTTGAACTTCTTCTTCTGTGAGATGGCGTTGACTTCGTGGTCCTCTGATACTTGGACGGTGTGCTTCTCCGCAGCTTCGTGGATCTGACAGATCTGGATTGCTTTGTGGAGATCTAGCGCCTTTTCCTTCAGAAGCTGTTTTCGGAGAGCATCTGACGTAATTCCACAGACGATTCGGTCTCGAATGAGTGAGTCTTTTAACGTCCCATATTCACAGGTGTCGGCCAAAATCTTCAATGCTGTGATGAAGCTTTGCATTGGCTCTCCAGCTTGTTGGAATCGTGTGTTGAAATTGTGTCTCTCGATAATAATGTTCGTCAGTGGATCGCAGAGCTCACGAAATTTTGTCTTCAGGACAGCGACGCTTTCGCGCTTTTCTGCAGCTTGTGTGACTACACCATCGTCGTTCTTCACTTCAGCAGCATAAGTGAATGTCTTTTCTTTCTCAATGGCCTCTTTTCCAGCCAAGTTCAGCAAAATGTACGCTCGTGTACGGTCATCTTTGTCAGCATAAGCAGCCTCTATAAAGATGTCAAATTCGGCCTCAAATGTACGCCAGTTCTCAGCAACGTTGCCTGCAAAAGACAGGGGCAGTGGCTTCCGTAAGCAGTCCATGCTGTCCGAGTGTCTGGACCACGGAACCACGTATGTGTGTCAGTGTCGAAGAAATGTCGAAGTGAGAGCACGCAAAATGGGATTGAGCAAACCCGCGCAAGTCCTACTAAACGTCAAGAAACAAAACTGCCTTGTACGTACGTGGCCCAGGTTGCTAAATGTCAAAACATAATTCGATGAGTTCTAAACGCTTCTGACACCATGTAGAAGTGCCAGTCATACAATAAAAACAAGCTTGACTCGACTTCTTGTTCTTAGCTTCTTGTTCAGCTGCTCATTCCGACAATCAGCATAACGGAAGTGTCCTGACGTATCTTTGTGAGTGACGTCATAATTCAGCTTAATTTACGTAAATCACACGTATGCAATTATAATAATCTACAGGCCCTTATCTCCTGATACTTTAGGGGGGTTGGGCCACACCCGGTTCATGACTCCGGATGTCCCTCTGCTGCCCCTTTTTTTTTTCCCATCTTGGGACGAGCCATGGCTGGGATTCGAACCCATGACCCTCTGGACATGCTCATTTTCCACTTAATGACTCGCGCTTTAACCACTGAGCCACAGGGACACTTGATATTTGTAGGGAAATTAAGCCTTATGAAGTTCACTTTTGTTCCTCCTTGACCAGATCCAGCTTGAACACCTCTCTGCCGCTTCTGCCATTGCTTTCAGGGCTCTGGTTTTTTCCTTCCCTGCAACTGAGAGCTGTTTCATGAGGCTGTATGCAGACGTTCCTACAAACCCCCTAGCTCCAATTTCTGCAGTGAGGACTTTGACCTGATAGCCTTCTCTCCTCAGGCTGTTTGCCAGATCAGCATACTTTTCAGTCTTGTAGATTTGAGCTGCCTCCATTCTGTTCTCATATGGCACAATCTGAATATGGCTTAATCTGAATCTACGGATTGAACCCAAGATTTTTTTTCATAAGGGGACATAATTCAAATGGATGACGAGTTCAGAAGAATGAGAGAAAGTACGCACCGATCGAATTGACACAGGTGTTGCCTGGATCAGTGGATAGTAAAATCAGTTTGATCGATGGCATGAGAGAAAATATATACAGTCACACGAAACCTTGTGAAGGTGAGTGAAACGTTGTACTTTGTCTTGTTTGTGCAACTTTCACTTCGATTAAGACATCAATTTCCTGAATTTGTTTATTGAACTTGAACTTATAGGTGCTAGAGGCCTTAAGAGGCCTGTTCACCATTCTAGGTATAACATTGAGATGAAAAACACCGCACGCGTGGAAGGAAGAGAGTCACGACAGAGACTATCTATGTTGATAGCATTCCGGATTATATTTTGTCGGAAGTTCCTGCCAGTGAGTGTCTAACCGTGATTTGAAGATGTTGACTGTAGGGGCTGTTACTACGGAGTCAGGAAGACCATTCCAAACATCAATCACACGAAGAGAGAAGTAGTTTCCTCTGATATTCAGCCTGTGATGAACTTTGGATAGTTTCAAGGAGTGTCCTCTGCTGTCCCTATTGGTAAACAGTTCAAACCGTGGTTTATCACTCCAGTAAATGCCATGTATAAACTTGTACAAGTCTATCATGTCACCCCTTTTTCTTCTGTGCTCAAGGCTTGGAAGTTTGAGAGTAGAAAGACGCTCAGGATATGGTTTATCTTTGAGAAATGCTAAAAGTTTAGTTGCTCTGCACTGAACATCTTCTACATCCTGGCACAGAAAAAATATTAGAAGGGGTGGAAAAGTTCGTACCAAAAAGAACAACAATTCATGATATCAGAAAACCAGGATGGATGACAACAGAACTGCTTATAAAAATTAAGAACAAAAATAGAGCGTATAAGAAATACTTAAAAACACAAAAGGAGTATGATAAGAGAAGATATATAGAAATTCGAAATAAAAATAGTGAAATCAGAAAGACGAAACGTAATTTTGAGAAACTTATAGCACAGGAAAGCAAAGAAAATCCAAAGGCTTTTTGGAAATACGTCCGTTCAAAAACAGGAGTTAGGGATGGAATTGGCAAACTGAGATCCAAGGATGGTTATGCAGAAACGGACCTAGAGAAAGCCCAGATCCTAAATGATTTCTTCTGTGGAGTATTTACACAGGAGGACTGCACAAATGTCCCTAACGTAGAAGAAGTGATTGTAGGGGAATATTTAAATGAGATTCTAGTTACACCAGAAGCTGTGAAACAAAAATTGGGAAAATTAAATCAGAATAAATCCAAAGGCCCCGATGATATACACCCAAGAGTCCTTAAAGAGCTATCAAA
Organism: Conus canariensis; assembly: GCA_033310375.1. Lineage (NCBI taxonomy): Eukaryota > Metazoa > Mollusca > Gastropoda > Neogastropoda > Conidae > Conus > Conus canariensis. The sequence goes on along the minus strand of JAMYXO010005842.1, from coordinate 6,824 downwards.
TGAATTAGCTCACCCATTGTGCATATTATTTAATAAATGTTTTAGTACTGGAAAGGTACCAGAAGACTGGAGGAAGGCAAACATTAATTGTATCTTTAAAAAAGGGGAGCGTAGCCAGCCGGGAAACTATAGACCCGTCAGTCTAACATGTGTACTTTGCAAAGTGACAGAAAGCTTTGTTAAGGAACATGTATACTCTTTCTTGGAAGAGAAGAATTACTTCAATGATTGCCAGCATGGCTTTAGAAAAGGTAGATCGTGCGTAACACAACTACTACAAGTAACACTAACAGAAATCTTATCCAGTAGAGAGGACATGGGAGAGAGTACAGATATTTTATACCTTGACTTTCAAAAGGCTTTTGATAAAGTTCCACATAAAAGGCTAATGATGAAAATAAAAGCAGCTGGAATCAGTGGCCCACTTCTTGATTTTATTAAGGATTTCTTAGCAGATAGACAACAAAGGGTAAGGGTTGAGGGGGCATACTCGGACTGGGCAAAGGTGAGGAGCGGCATACCTCAAGGTAGTATCTTAGGTCCGTTGCTGTTTATCATTTTTATAAATGATCTGCCGGACAGTATTAAAAGTTACTGTAAAATTTTTGCCGATGACACAAAGATATTTGGTAAACCAGGTATTGAACTACAAGAGGATCTTGGAAAAGCTGTGGAATGGTCAAAAAAGTGGCAAATGAGTTTTAATGCACAAAAATGTAAGGTATTACATATGGGAAGTAAAAACCCAAAAGTGATATATAATATGAGAGATAATAAAGGAGACTTGGTTGATGTGACAGAGACTGATGCTGAAAAGGACATCGGTGTGATATTCAATTCGGACTTAAAAGTTTGATACCCATATACAAAACATTGCCCAAAAAGCAAACATGATGATTGGACTAATAAGAAGATCTTTTTCATACATGGATGAGGATATGTTTAGAACATTATATGCAACATTGGTCAGACCAATACTGGAATATGCACAAATAATCTGGGCACCATGGTTAAAGAAACATATAACAACCCTAGAGGCAGTACAGAGAAGAGCGACAAGACTAGTGTCATACATAAAGGACTTAACATATGAAGACAGACTGAGACATTTGAATTTGTTTTCACTAAGCTACCGAAGAAGAAGAGGGGACCTGATTCAGATGTACAGACTTATCAAGGGAAAGGACAACATTGACATAAACGAATTAGTGACCTTTAATAAAGGTAACAGAACACGTGGACACACCTTTAAGTTAAAAAAATTAAATGGAATAAAAAATTGTAGAAAGTATCATTTCTCTAGAAGAGTCTTTCAAGACTGGAATAGGCTTAGTGATGATATAGTCCTGAGCACCAGCTTGGATGATTTCAAAGGCAAAATAGACAAATTTTTTTCAAGCACACATTGGTGCACAAAATAGACCACATTTGCCAACGACTGGAAGCAAGTGAGGGAGCCCATAATAAGCCGCGAGGCTTAGGGCCCATACCTGATACCTGATACCTGTAGTAGGGTTGCCAGACAGAATGTCCATACTCTAGTACTGGTCGTACAAGAGACTTGTACAGTTGTAGGAATGTATCTTCAGTCAGGAAGTCAAAGGAGCGACGGATGATACCAACAACTCTATTTGCTTTAGCAGTTGCCTTGGCCACATGTTCTCTGAAATTCAGTTTGTTGTCAATGTAAACCCCAAGGTCCTTCTCAACTTCGCTTTCAGACAGAGTTGTGGTACATGTCTCACCTTCGATGTTTACTTCGGTCATGTGGTACACAGCATCTGACTTCTTGTTCCCCAGTTTCAGGACATGGCATTTTTCAGGGTGGAACTTCAGCAGCCATTGTCTTGACCAAGTTTGCAGCCTGTTTAGATCTTCCTGTAAAACAAGCGTAGCTCCTTCATCATCACTTCGTGCAAAAACCTTAGTGTCATCTGCGAAAAGGTGTACAGTATTATGAATGAGATTCGGCAGATCGTTAATATACAGCACAAACAAAATAGGTCCTAGAACACTACCCTGGGGAATCCCACTTGAGACATTGGCTTCTTGTGACTGTGCTCCGTTGACGACAACCTGCTGACGCCTGTTGTGTAGGAAGTCCTGTATCCAAAGTAATATCTTCCCTTTGATACCATGTGCCTGAACTTTCAAAGCAAGTCGTCTGTGTGGAACGCTATCAAACGCTTTCTGGAAGTCCATGTAAACAATGTCGACTGAGCCTCCATCGTCTAAGACCTCAGTCCATGTGTCCAATACATCGAGAAGCTGAGTGATGCACGACCTCCCCTTTACAAACCCATGTTGTTTCTCACTGACAAGGTTGTTTTCTTCTAGGTGTTTGACAATTTGTTCCCTTACTAATTTTTCCATTACTTTACAGAGGATGCATGTAAGGCTTACTGGCCTATAGTTATTAGCTAGCATTTTGCTGCCTTTCTTGAAGATAGGTGTGACCCGTGCCAAACGCCAGTCTTCTGGGATTTTTCCTTCGTTCAAGGATTTTCTGAACAACATGGCCACTGGGGTGGCAAGAACATCTGCAGTCTTGGACAAAAGCATTGGGTTTAGCCCATCCGGTCCCGAAGCCTTACTAGTGTTTAAGTCTGCTAAAAGTTTTCTGACTTTCTCAGTATCGATCTCGAAGTCACTTAGTTCTTCATCATAACTGCATTCCTGTGGTTCCGGCAGGTCCCCATCCTCCTCTACAGTAAAGACGCTATGAAAGAATGCATTCAAAATCTCAGCTTTCTCTTGATCCGACTTTGATTTGCTGCCATCCTCTTTCTTCAGGTCTGCTATTAACTTAATTTTAAAAGTTATAAACTAAAATGAGAGTAACTTGAAACCACGAGTACTGGCGTATTCGTTTTGGTAGTACATAGAAATGACTTGGGCACTGTAGAGTATTGTCAGTGAAGATCCTAGCAACCGAAGATGTACAACAGCATTCGTTTTTGTATGAGGGGGTGATGTTTAGACTTGAATACCATTAAAGAACAATATGAAATAAACCGCGATGATCTGGAACCGCTCGATTGTGGAAAGCGAAATCGTTTATAAAATAAATGATAAAAGCACAGTTTAGAAACTGCGATACAGCTGGTCTGTTCATGAGTCAAATATAGCTCTGCTGCTTTTCTTTAGTTTTTATGCATTGTTGAAATTACAATTCATTATTTAGCGATATTAAATTCACGATTTGGTCACTTCATGTTCATTTTTTTTAATTCATGCTAAGAATCCTCAGTGTATTTTGTGTGTGTGTGTGTGTGTGTGTGTGTGTGTGTGTGTGTGTGTGTGTGTGTGTGTGTGTGTGTGTGAAAGATTGTGTGTGTGTGTGTGTGTGTGTGTGTGTGTGTGTGTGTGTGTGTGTGTGTGTAGTATCTTTGATCAAACTGTAAACTTACATAACTCACAATGAGTTGCTGCTGAGGACAAGACCATAATACAGGCCTGCTAGTCCCCTTTTCCTCCCCACCAGTGAGGGGAATCAACGAAGTCTCTACCACTAGAGCTGTGCTAATCAGATGTGTGTACTCCTGGATATTAGTACAACTGGATTGATTTGGCTAGAGATGTAAACATACGAGAGAAACCATGCTATTTTTAATTGCTTTTTTTTAATTGAAAAAAAAAAGAAATCGCTTTTTTTTTTTTTTTGTGCTGGTCATCCAGTTGAAGTATAAGAATTCAAAACTGGTTCAGACAAAAATTAAGTTGTTGGGTATACAACTTGGGTATATTGTTTTGCTTGCTGGTTTACTGTATATACTGTGCAATCATGCCAATTGTTGTTCAGTTAACAGTGTTTTAGATCCCTTTCAGAGCAAAGTATATCCATATCAATTGAGTCGTGGTGGGTACCCTTCTCTGTTGCTCTGGTTGTCCATTCTTAGCCCAGAATGAGGCCCGCTTCACTTCTGGAATGTCTTTGCACCGGAATATCAAATAACACTACATCCCCCTTTCTTGTTTCAATAGAAGAGCATGGTCCCCAACTCTGTTGTTAAATATAGAAGAATGTTTTCTTCCAGCAGCTTTGGATGATAAACACTACTAAAAAGCAGTCTGTCAAATTGTCGCAACTGGGAATTTAACAAAAGTAAAACACAAATTCACTGAACTAGTATAACAAAAATGTTACATTTACAATTAATGTCAGTTCTGGAAATTTCTGTACAAGTCCAGAATTTTGCTCCTTTTCACAGTGACAATGCGTCCTGATTTTGTAAAGACACATGGAGACTGCTGATCAGTAGCTGCTGACATCTGATTATTTTACGTTGATGTTGATGATTGCTGTTGAAAATCAGATGTGTCA
>JAMYXO010005841.1:0-14718 GCA_033310375.1 Conus canariensis | reverse complement strand
TTTGAAGTGTGAGACTGAGATTCGGTATTATGTGCCCCAATATAGGTTTTAAATTTTTCCCCTTTATCTTCAAAAAACGCAAGAATAGCTAGAGGTAGAGCGCCCTTGGTGATGTGGGGTTGCGGGTTCGAATCTCCGCGGGGTCGTTTCGGTAAGGGGGTTTTTTTTCCTCGGGTTACATTGGTTCTGATCCTTTTCCCCATACAGTCCTGAAGAGCTATAAACCGGGGTTTCCCGTTGTGAACGACGTTAAACATCTTGCAAACACACGTAAAATCCCATCACCAACTTTCAAGAGAAGGCCTTTTGGCCGTTAGTTGGATGACCGTTACACATAGATGCATCTTGCGTGGAAAGGAATTTAAGGGAAATCAAGGAAAACTGAGTGACCAAATTGACTGGTGACATGGGAACGAAAAATTAAAGGCCAGGGGGCCTGTTCAGTCAGCCCATCGGGTAGGCCCCCCGTTGTGAAAACGGGTGTGGATTGAAAAGCGCTTGAGTGGTCTTTACCCGGGAGGGGGCGAAATATAAGTTTCTTAAATAGTAATAATGATAGTAGTGTTGTTGCAAGGTAGGACCCAAACGAAAATTTTTCCACCGAAAAATGTTATGTGTTTGTTTTTTTTATTAAAAAACGTTCAGGTCGAAATCCAAAAAGTGTATCCAGTGTTTTTGTCAGAAAACCTTCTCTTGCCAATAATTAAATTTTTTCCTCAGTTAAAAAACCGTGCGCGTGTTTGGGGACCTTCGTCAGAAATCCTTATCTTGCTCAACAATTTTTTATCTTCAGTTAAAAAGTGCGCAGTGTATCTGGGCCTTTCGTAAAAAACCCTGTCATCTTGTACAATTCATTTATCCGTAGTTAAAAACCCGGGCCCGAGGTATCCAGGAGCCTTCGTCGAAATCCTGTCATCTTGTCAAAATTCATTTACCCACCCGTTTTTAAACGTGCGCAGGTGGTCCCCAAAAACTTAAGGAGTGGTGCGGTATTTTGGATAGCCGATTCAGGGGCAATCCTTGATAAAACCTGAAAATGGTAAATGGGTTGAATTCTCAAATTAGAACCAGCCCCGAATAATATTCCACACTATATTGATTAGAGTGGCGTGTGCGTGGGTGTGTTGTGTGTGCGCGCGCGCGCGCGCGGGGTGTGGTGTGTGTGTTGTGTGCGGCGTGCGTGTGTGCTGGTGCGTGCGTGGTGTGTGTGTGTGCGTGCGTGGTGGTGGTGTGTGGTGTCTTGGCGCGCGCGCAGACTATGACGCTCGTACTTTTTTCGTGGTTCGATTTGTGGGCCCTTTGTACCCCCCCCGTGCACAGCACGGTGTTGTAGAAGGTTTCTTCTTCTTCTTTTCCTCTCTCTCTCTTTTTTTGCGTGTTTGGGTTGTTGCGGGCGAGGGGCCTGGTGTTGTTGCGTGTTTTGGTGCGGCGACGCGAGGTGGAGAGTCGGACAATGGGAGGAAAAACTTCTTTGGGCGGGGAAAAGGCGGAAAAAAATTGGGCAGGGAAAGTAAACGTAAACAGTAAAAAAATTTGGTTTTTTTTGCTCCTAAAAAAACCCTACACAGAGTAATTTTATTCAAGACTGGCACGCCTTTTAAATTGAAAAAAGTCGACAAATAATAGACGAACAATCTAATGGGGGGGAAAAAAAAAAAGCGAGGCCAAAACTGAATCTTCCATAAAATGACTTGGAAAAGATTTGGATTTAAAGGGGGGGGGGGGCGGAAATTTTTCTGCCCCCCCTCCCTTTAAGCCCAAAATCTTTCCCAAGAATTTTGGGGAGAGTTCAGTTTTTGGGTGCGTTTTTTTTTCCCCCCGTTTAGTTGTTGTTATGTATTTGTCTGACTTTATTCATTTTAAAAAAGGCTGTGCCAGTTTGAAAAAAAAAGTTACTCTGTTTTAGGTTTTTTTGGGGAGCAAAAAAACCCCCAAACTTGTTTTTTGTTCAGGAAACAAGGGTTACAGAAGCTGAAAATGTAAAACGTTTAAGCCTTGTGGTGTGTTGTTGTGTGTGTGTGTTGTGTTGTGTGTGGTGTGTGTTGTGTGTGTAGCGGTGCGTGGTGTGTGGTATGTGCGTGTGTGTGTGTGTGTGTGTCGGCGAGTGTGTGTTTTTGAGTTTTTTTTTTTTTTTTAATTTGGCCCGTTTAAGCTTAAAATTGGGGTAGAAATTTGTGGTGTTGTGTATGTGAAAAATTTTCCTTGTTTGCTGCCAACGTGTGAAAATTAGGTTTGGGTTTGGTTTCCCTGGGTTTTCGTTTGTTTGTTGTTTTTAGTGATAAATTTCCCAAACCCATCGAAACGGGGTAAAAAGGGGGAGTAATCTGTGAGGGAGTGTGTTTGCTGTGGTGTGTGTGTGTGTGGTGTGTGTAAAAGAGAGAGAGAGAACCCCCCTAGGAGCAGTGGGACCTGAAACAACAGGAAAAGGGGACACTATTTAAAGAGAGGAAAAGGGAAAAAAATGGGGGAGGAGGGAAAGTATGCTCGATTTAAAGCCCCCTGGGAAAATTTTTGCGTTGGTTGGGCCTGTGCCCCCTTGTGGGGGAAAGGGCCCCAAAATGGCTGGAGTGTGCGTGTGTGTGTGTGTGTGTGTTTTGTGCGTGTGTGTGTGGGGTGTCGTCATTTCCTATAACGAAAGGTTTGGGGGTGTAGCTTGTCTTTTTTTTTTTCATTGTGTAAAACAGTGCCGTGTCTTTGAAAGTTTGGACTATGGTTTGTGTGGTGCCTGTCTGTGGGGGGGGGTTTTTTGGTTTTCGTTGCGTCGTTTCGTTTGGTTGTTCTTTTTGTGTTTTGTGCGGACGGCTTCGCCTTTTTGCCGGGGCCCTTGGGGTGGTGGTTGGCGTTTTGGGTTTTGGGCCCCTTTCTGGACTGTTGAACGGGCGGGGCTGTTCCTTGGGGGATTGGGGGGGTTTGGTGGTCGGTTTGTGTGCAATCTTTCCCTGTATCGGTGGATTGTGGGGTGTCGGCGTTTTTTTTCTCGAGGGGCCGGAGGGTTTTGTTGTTTGGCAAAACACGCCGCCGGTGTGGAAGGGAATCGGTCATCCCTTCTGCCGTTGGGGTGGCGGCCCTTTCCCGCGTCTCCGCGCTGCGTGCTGCGGGGGGGTCTTGCGTGGTTTGTGGCCGGTGGGACTATGGGGACTCCTGAATTTTCCAAATCGTGTTTTTTTTGTGACGTTTTTTTTTTTCCCCTTTTCACTGATTTTGACGCATTAACCAGCAAAATTTGGTGTGCTGCGTGTTTTTTTTCGTTAGGGTTTTGTGTTCCCCTTGGAACCGCCTGTGTGCGACACAATCCCCCTCCCCCTTTTGCCGCCCAGATGATGCGGCGTTCGCGTCCTCGCTATGTTACCTTGGGAAGCCGGTTTAATGTGAAACTTCGACGGCGTTTAAATCATTCTTTCGTTTTAAAGTCTTTTTTGTTTACCCTCGTTCAAGATTTGACGTCATTATCCAGCGAAAGTTGGGGGGGCCCGTGTTTGCTTTCTTTTTTCTTGAATCCCTGGATTCCCCCGTTACAATCAAGTCAGTGTGTGGGAAAACTTTCCACCTTTCTATCTTTAAAAATCCAAAATTGTGTATGCTCTAATCCCAAAAAATCAGATTTCTTTGATCCCTTAAGTGTTAATTTGACTTGTAATTTTTAGATGAGTAGATACAGGCGCGCTGCACAATCATTTTCTTAATTGATTTTTTTTCATCAAATAGTTTTTATTTTAAAAGTCGACAGTTGGGATGGTTATTTGAAAAGACCTCTTTTTTTTAAAAAAACCCCTAACTAACTGTTATATAAAAATATATTTAATATTTTATCAGACTATACCATGTATGTGTTTATTATTTCTATCAAACCCTAATATAGTACTAGTATAATTAGTGATGGGTTCCGTTATTATCACGTAGTGTTTGGTGTTGGACCTTTTGTTTGTTTGTTAGCTTGTTTGCTTTAGGTTGTTGTTGTTATTGTTGTTGTTGTTGTTGTGGTGGGGTGGTGGTGGTGGTGGGGTGGTGTGGTGGGTGTGTGTGTGTGTGTTGTGTGTGTGTGTGTTGTTGTTTCTAACTTTCCCCTAAAGTAACTCCCCCCCAAACCTCCCCCCCCTCATTTCCTATCCCCCCTACCCCTTTCCCCCCGTTCCCTTGCCCCCCTCCCCCTAGTTTTATTTTTCCCCCAAAAAAAGAAGAAGAAAAAAAAAAAAAAAAAAAGGTCCGCATGGCTTTCCCAAGCTAGTGCAGTTATTAAATAAAAAGGAATTTGGTTGTCTGAATGATCTCAAAGTTTCAAAACTTAAAAGAATTTTGTTGAAATAATCTTCCTAAAATGGCAAGAAAAGCATCTTTTTAAATAGAAAAAAATCTAAGCTTGGTGAGGGAAAAAAAACAGTTTCCTGAAAAAGAAGTGCTTTTGTACCTTTTTAAAAAACAGAAAAAATCGTCAAAATTTTTGCTTGTTTTTCGAGATGTTTCAGCAAAAAATTCGTCCACATCATCCCCTATCCCTTTCAATGTTGATGTAAAACACTCTTAAAAATCCCAATTTTTCCCCAAAAGAAATCATTTTCTTTTCGCTTTCCAGTACTTCTGGAAGATACGAAAAAAGGATCTCCACATGAGGGGTTCTGGGCATTTTGGAAAAAAAGTTTTGGGTCAACCCCTTTGGGCCCCATAGCCGGTCAGAAACGCCCCCTCGGGGTGGTTGTGGGTTTGTACTTCCGCGATCAAAAAATCGACACAAAAAACAAAAAATTTTGTAGGGAATTTTAATAAATTTTGTCCCTGAGGTTTTCCCCAAATGTGGTCCCAAATTTCCTTGCATCAGTCTTTTGACTTTAAAGAAAGATCGGTCATGTTTCTTCTTTTTTAAAAGATTTCCCAAAATAAAGATGGAAGTGAATAAAGGGCCCTTAAAATACTTTTCTACATCAAACACTCCCAAAAGAAATTGTTTGGGTTCCAGTGTTTCTCGGTTGCCTTTTGTCCCAACCTTCTTCGTTGTACTAGTGCAACGATGGGGCACACAAAGTCGCGTGTCGGGCTACCCAAATGTGGAAGATGTGGTCAAATTTGAATTTTGGGAATGTGTCCCGGGGCCCCAAACATTGTTAAAACTTTTTGGAGATCATTCCCCTTTACCTTGGACCCCGGAATAAAATTTAGTGTTTTGGCCTTAAGCAAGTTTCCACCAATCCCTATTTGAGGCTCTCAGACAATCACAGTTAAAAAGAGAAAGGGGGTAAAAGGTGCGGGAATTAAAAGAAGCCCCGGGTGCGGGAAAACGATAATTAAAATTAAAGTAACACCACATCAATTTATTCCTCGGTTCTGAGTAAAGGAAGATGAAGGCTAATCAACAAAACCCGTCCCCCAACTTTTTGGTTTGCCCCCCTTCAACTGGGGCCCAAAATTTTTTCCCAACTCAACTAATAGTTCAAAAAAAATAGTTTTGCGGTCACAAAAGAAAGTATGGGGACGACATAAAAAAATTTGAAAAAAAATTGTGCCGCTTTCTTAAAAAAAAAGTTGTTTAAGTTCGTTTAAAAAAAAAATCTGTAAATTTTGATCTTAAAAAGTTTTTTAATGTATTTGAAAATCTTCAGTGAAATGTTGACCATCCTAAAAAAAATTTTGATTTTTCAGACTTCGTCAATCTTGAATGAAAAAAATTCTGTCCAATCCCTGTCTGAACTCCAAATGAACGTACAAAGAAAAGTTCTGTCAAACGTTATCCGTTTTTGGTGTTCTCGTTGGGGTTATTTCGTTTTTTCCCTTTTTCCCTTCGAAAAATGTGTGTTGGGGCCCTGAACAGCCCAAACCTATGGTATTTGCTCGTTTCTACAATTAAATTGTAGAAGTAAGTCAATTTTTTTTTTTGGGAAATTTTTTGAGAAGCTTCTTTTGACGTGTTGTGTTCAGCATTGAATTGCCACAAAATGATTTACCCAAGTTAAAGGTTTTTTCTACCCACCGTTTGAGAGGTAAAAACAACGTTAAAATAAAGTTGCTAATATGTAGCTTTTTTTCTTGTATCAAACCCTGCAAAAAAAACCGTGTTCTTTAATAGTAAACGTTTATATTTTTGCTTATAGAAATTAAGGTTTATGGTAAATATTTAAAAATTTTGAATGTTATTATGGATGGGGTGTCTAAAGGATGACGGTTAAAGGTTTAGATGCCTAGACAAGGGTTTTTTCTTGGGATTTTTAATTCCAACGCTTTGTGGGGCCGAAAAAACCCCAAAAATTTGTTAAAAAACGAATCCTTGCCCCGTACAATAATCAACGCCAAATTTAACATTTTTAAAAGACGGCTTATAACAAGAATTTCTGACGATCAGATCAGCGTTGCCTTTGTAGATTTTTTTAGTTTCCCCGAAAAAACCCTTTTGTTACTTGGCAGGGATCAAATACCCTTAGGCAGTGTCATCTCCCTTTTTGAAATCCAATTTGTGAGCCCTGAAAAAACAAAACTACAATTCTGAATGCATAAATTAAAGAAAAATAAACTATTGGGCGCTTTTCATCATTTTGACAGAGGTTGTTTTTCAAAAAAATTCAATCAAAAAAACGGTTAGGAAAGGTTTGGAAAATTGTTATTTTGAAATTAAGAAAATTATATTAAAATGCAGATTCTGCAATCCCAAAAGTAAATTAAAGAATCATCCAAGAAAGCGTCAAACCCCTTTGGGGGAATATTGGTGTGAAGTCGCCCCTGGGGTCGAAAACTTAGGCCTTCAAAAGCTGGTTTATAGCCCTATACGCAGCCTAAAAGTAGAGTGGAAATTCAGTGTACAAAAAAACTAAAACCCTAGAAAAAAAAGTTTTTGCTTTTGCAAAGCAGCGTTTACAAAACTTAGCATCAACTGTTCCAAACACCCAACGATAGCGCTTTACTTTGGGGAAAGAAATTAGAAAATCTAAAAATTTTTTATTCCCCGATCTGTTTTGATTGAAAAAGAAAAATTATAAAACAAACGAGGAGAAAGTTTTAATTATTTGCTGGGCATTTGAGCAATGGTCAGTTTTAACTCTGCTAAAGAAGAGCAAGAACGAAGAACTATTGGGAAAAGAAGGGGAAACATTGCCCATGAAAAGAAACCGTTATATATTAATAAAAATTAAAAGGAGGAGCTTCTGTTCCCTTTGCCGTCTAAAATTGGTAAATTGCGACAGGTTTGATCCCCCTTTTTTTTTCAAAGAAAAGCATTTTCCACAATGCTTTTTTAAAAAAATTTTTAAGAGTTTTCAATTAGCTGGAAAATTGGAAAGCTGCCCAAAGGGGGAAAAAGGACAGTTGTACCTATCCATAAACAAGGAAAATCAAAAAAGAAAATTTTAATTTTTGACCCCTTTCTTTGAATCTACTTGGAAAAACTTTTTGAGAGGATAAGAAAAATTTGTTAGAAATTTCCTTGAAAAGAAGGGATTTTGCCCAAAATTTTTAAGTGGTTTTAGAAAAGGGAGGGGGTCATGTATGTTGTCTTTAGTTCCACGTCAAAAAAGCCTTGGTAAACGAATTCTTTAGCCAGTTTTTTTTATTTCATGAGCAACGATTTGTTGGCTTTTTAAAATTTTTGTCCAAAGGGTCATGAAATTGGGATTAAAGGGGTTTCCCCAGTTTTTTTCAATATTTTTACAGGAAAACGTACAAGTAAACAAATGGTTGCTGTCAAATACAAATTGTTAAATGGGTGTCCCTCAAGGAAGTGTCTTTCTCCAATCCCCTTTCATTGATGCTTTATGATTTAATAGATTGACACGAAAGGGCAACTTTGCTGTTATGCAGATGATATTGCAATGTGGAAAAATGTAAATTGAATTTTACAAAAAACAATTTTAAGGTAAAAAAAATTGTGAAAAGTTTCAATTTGCTCAGTAAACGTTAATTTTTTGAAATTTAAACGGTTTTAACTTATCAACGGACAAATCGGTTTTTATTTTTTTTAAAGAAAAAAACCGATTTTGAAAGGGAGGGCCCCCTGTAAAAGTAAATAGGTGTTCTTTCTTTTCCCCGTAAGCAATAAAATTTTAGGCGTTATTTTTCATATAAAATTTTTTTGGGTAAAACATTAAAAACTTCGTGGAAAAGGCAAGAAAAAAAAATTTCGTTATGGAGTCCTAAGGAATCCTTAAAAAATTTTGGGCTTTTTCTTATCATGCGCCTTAGGGACAGTTCGTTCGTTGTAAAGTTATGGTCAAGAAGTATTTTTCACTGCACCAAAAACCGATTTAAAAAAGTTAACTTTATTGATTTCTTAGCCCTTAAATTGTTTGGGGCTTCCAAAAATGGGATCAATTGATATGATTCAGGAAAGGGAGGAGTTTTGCCTTTAAATGAACAAAGGATGCTCTGTGCTTGTAGCTATCAGCACGAGCAAGAACAGTCCTAACTCAGTTATTCTGAACTTTATGAAGCACCCCAGTTTCTAGAGAGGTCGGAAATAAAAAAGTTTTAACTTCATTGTTGATTATGTAATTTTTCTTTTTCTGCATGAACTTTTGCTTGACAACATTGTTAAAAAGCCCCAAAACCCTTTCCCCCCTTTGGTTTTGAAGCAAACAATTTTTTCTATTCCCATGGTAAAAATTTACTAAAATGAAATCCCTTTTTCTTGCTTTTCTTGTTAAAGAAATTTATTTACCGAATTGAATTTTATTGTATTTTATGATGGGTTTGTTTCGGTACTTCTGAGGTTGGTGTGCTTCGTGTACCTTCCCTTAAAAAAATTGAAAAAAGATTTCTATTACCCAAAGGTTGTTTATTTTCATGCTGAGTTATTTGTCTTTTGAAAGTATTAATTTATTTGTGTGCAAGTCTTACCCCCCCCCCCCCCCCCCCCCCCCGAAAGAATTGATTTTTTCAGATTCCAAAATCGCTTTTAAAGGCTTTAAACCCCTTTAAAAACTCAAGTCGTCCTGATCTCGTCAGTGAATTTTTTTTTTCAAATTTACAGTTAATGATGCGAGGTTCCAAAATAACATTATTAGGGGTACCGGTACTGCGTTTCGAGGGGATTTTAACTGGTGATACTGTGCAAAAGAGGCTTCAATGTCAAAACGATACAGTTTTATGTGATATTTTATTTGGTTCTTGAAATAAACAATATTTGCAAAAGCCTTGGGGGCCAGAGAAGAACCCGTCATTTAAGCTGCATTCGAAGAAAGATGGGTCTTTTTCCCCCGGCAAATCTTGTATAAGTCCGCCGGTTCTATTCCGAATGAAATTTTTTTGCAAGAATAGGGTGGATTGTTGGTTTTGGGGGTTTTTAAAACCATCTCCTTTGTGTGTTGTGGTCAAAACCTTAATGTATTATTTTTTACTTGAAAGTTCATTAAAAAAAGCGTATTTTCAAAGTCTTCATGATAAAATTTTGTCTAAAAAATTCCTTTAACATTGCATAGTGTTTTTTTGTCCCAACCCAGAAAAAGGGGGAGGCTAGCCCCAAATTTGGCGTAAAAATTTACAAATTCATCCATTGGCAGATTTTTCTAAGGATTTTTTTTTTTTTTTTTTTTTTTTTTTTTTTTTTTTTTTAAAGTTTGTTTCTTTTTTGGTTTTGTGGTCTGATGTACGTGGAAAGAATTTTTTACATGAATAGCTGTCGACTCTCAGTGTATGGTCGCATTTTCCATTAGAAATTTTGCCAGGTTTTGGCCCCGTGAGAGAGAGGGAAAAGAGAGGGGAGAGGGGGGGGGGGGGAGAACTTGTTTTGTTTATATGTGAGAGCATGTTGTGGTCGTTATAGTTTTTTTTTGTGGATATGTTTTGAGTGGTGTAGGGGGGGTGGCGGTTTTGGGGTATGATGTTGTGTGTGTGTGGTGTTTGGTGTGTGTGTGTGTGTGTTGCGCGCGCGCGCGCGGGCGAGGAGAGAGGTTTTTTTTTTTTTTTGTTTGTTTTTGAGTAATTATGTGCGTGCTCCTTTTTGTGGTAGGGGGAAAGGGGGGGTGGTTTTTTGGGGTTGGGGTGTGTGTTGTGGTTGTGTTGTTTGGGGGTGTGTGTCTGTGGAGAGAGAGAGAGAGGTGGTGGTTTGTGTGTGTGTTGGTTTGGGGTGTGTTTGGTGCATGGTTTGGGGGGGTGGGGTGGGGTCTTCCCTTTTTTTAATTTTTTTTTTTTGGTTTCTGAGAGAGAGAGAGAGGGAGTGAGAGGGGGAGAGAGGAGAGATTGTTGATTTTCAGTAAGTTTTGATGTAATTTGCTTTATTGTTCAATTTTTGAATTTTTTTTTTGTTACTTGAAAAGAAGTTTCCCTTTAATTTTCCTTTATGATTTTTTGTCATTAGATGTTTTTTGTATATTTCGTTCCCTTAAATTTATTAAGGTTTTTCTTTTTTAAAAAGTCGTAAAACACTATTTTAATCTGAAGTAAAAGGTTTTTAGTCAGTAGTCGTGGTGTGTGGGGGGTGTGTTTGGTGTGTGGTGTGTGTGTGTGTGTTTTATGTGGTGGTGTGGGGGTTTGTTTTGGTTGTTGTCGAGCAAAGATATTCGCCCCCCTTTTGTTAGGGGTACGTCTTTGGGTTTAGAGGGGGAAGGGGGAAGAGAGGGGAGAGAGAGAGAGATGAGAGAGAGAGGGAGAGAGAACCTGCGGAGAATCGGTGACCGAGACACGGCTCAGAAAAACACACTAGGTGGGTTAAGAAAGAGAGCAAATAGCATGGGCGGAAAAGTTAGTTCAGAGTTCAGCCCCATTGGGAATTGGGGTTGTAGCCAGTGCCCCTTTTTTTGGCAAAAGGCCCAAAAAAGAGAGAGGAGAGCAGAGGAAAAGGAGAAGAGGTGTGTGTTTGGGGGTTGGTTATGGGCGGTTTTGATTTTGAATGTTCCCCCACGTTTGTTTGACAGTGCTGCTTCTTTTTAAGTTTTTGTCCGTCCCCTTTTTGTTCTACATTTAATTTGAGTAAAGTGCGTAATCACCCTTCCCGTTTCGGGTGCTTTTTTCTTGACTGTCGAGAACAATTTTTAAGTCATTTGTTTGTTTTTGTCGCGTTTTAAACTTAAAAATAAAATTTTAAGATGTATGGTGGCGATTGTGTTTCCCTTTAAAAATTTTATGGACATTTATGAATAGGAATGCATGGTATTGGGTGAGTGAGACCCTTTTGGGTCAGGTGACCCCTTTAACCCCGTTCTGGCTCGCGATGTGCTGTTACTTATTAGAGTGTGTCCCGTAAGTATTTCCCCGGGGCCCGGGTTTTTAACATCCTGGACCTGTCAATAAAAGTTCAATTGTTTAAAGGTGTTTGGGAAAGCAAATTTCGGAAAAAAGCAAGGGAAAAAGAATTTTAACAGTACAAAAATTTTTTTTCCGCACCCAAAAATCGGTCCTGGTTTGCAGCCAAGGATTATCAGCTGTTTGTTTTTCTTTCGCCTTCAGTCCAGTCTTACACAAATTATCACCTAAAAATATCAATTTCGAAAACTTTTAAAAAATGGGGGCCCGAAAAGGATTAAAAAAATTGCCGTTTTGGGTTGCCCGGGCTGGGTTGTAAAGTCCAAAACGACGCTAAAGGTCTAAGGCCCCTGTGGTTGTAAAGCCATGCAAAATTAAAAAAACATGATCAGGGGTTTTTGACCTGAGTGCAGTTCACTGTCGGGGACCTAGAATAGGGTACGGCGCCCAAGCTTCAGGTGAAGGTAAACAAAAAGGTCAAGTGACGAAAACCAAGAAAAACGTTAAACGAAAATGGTAGGGGTCACTTATGGTTAAAGATCGACGAACCACGACTCCCCAGTATAAGTTCTTTTTTTCAAGTCCCCAGGAAATACTCCACCCTACCACCATGGTGTTCACATGTCCAAAACAGGAGCCCGGAAAACCGACGAAACCCTTTTCCCAGGGTGGGACCACAAGCCATTGTGGTCACGTTTTTAAAGCCCTGTCAAGCGCAGGCCCGGGTGAAACAGACCTGGCAACATGACGGAGGGGCACAGATTGGAAGCTAGACCCGGGGAACAGCGCGGAAGCTTTGGCCCGGGATGGACACGACCGAGCAAGAACAGCCTTGGAGGGACCCGCGGGGTGGATTTGACCAGGGGAAACCCCGTTGGAAAGTAGTGGGAGGTCAAAACGGTGGAACCTGGTCTAGGCGGCACAGAGTTGGGAGAAAATAGACCCAAAGGAAAGGTAGACCTTGGTGTATTAAGGTATTTTTTATCATCCTTTGGGGGGAAAGGTTGGAGTCCTTTTGTTTTTTAAATACTTGCTGAACAGTTTATTTGGAACTGTTTGGTTATTTACTTGTTTGGGAATCGTGGCTTTTTTACCTCCCCGAATTTTGCCTAAATGCTATATATCATTTAAAAAGATTTTTTTTGAAACCAAGTTTTTCTTTCTATGGTACAAGCAAAAATGGCGACAAACTTTTTGGGCCCTGTTTTCAGTTAACTCGGGTTAGTATGAATTCATTGCTCTAATGATTTTTTTTTGGTGTACATGTTGGTCTCAGTGTGAAAAAGTATTAGCTGTTTGACTGGGATGAGTTTGGGGTCAGCCTTGTGCTTTGGCCCAAGTTTCTGTCTGCCGGGTGAGTTTCCCCACCATCTTTCGATATTCTCCCATTTTTTTGGGGGAAGGTATGTAAAAGAAAAGGGATTTTCCCAAAAAAAATTTTTTCATGAAATTTACGTTAAAACACTGGGAACCTCCTCTTTCGGAAAAGGGGAGAAAATTGAATTTTTTGGGGGAAACCCCGAGTGATCGCATGTTGCTCAAGGGAGACCACTCATTTTTCCCTGAGGTTAGGTAGAGTTGTTCCCCTCTTTCAACGATTTTTTTTTTAGGTTTCCGTGTGTGGGTTCACGTTAAATGGCGATAAGGCATTATCTGGAAGGTAAGTTATCAAAAATATTTCAAAGGTAAAATTCCCTTTTGCTACCGGTTTTCATTATCGAGCACTGTCACGTTGGGCTTTTACCAGTTTCATTTTTGTGTGTGTGATTGTAACACAAAGCACGAAAAAACCCCCAGGCACTGTGGAAAATAGAACATTATGAACTCCCCCCTTGAAAGTGTGGATTCGATTCCCCATAGACCCAATTTTTTGTGGGATTTGCTGAGCTTTAACCCAGGGTTGAGATTTTTTCAAGGGGAGAGGGAATACACAGTCGGTTTCATAAACAAAAAAGATTGTATAGAAAATTTTTGAAATTTTCCAACACACGGGTGTTCCTCTTGGGGCCCTGGTTCCCGGAATTTTATGTATAAAGCTGGGATACAACAGTGTTGTTAATCTTAGCATCATCTTACCCTTTGTTTTTTGACCCGCATTAAAAGTCTGAAGGTTGGGGTTCTTCTTGCTTGCATTTGGGGTCTCTAATCTTTCCTTTTAGTCTACGTGGATTCTGTGGGGGCCTACCGACATAGAATTTTTCGTTGGGACAAATTGTGGTAGACTTTCGGGGGTGGGGGGGAAGCTTACTCATTGGCTTTCGACAGAACTTATTGGGGTCGAAGGGGGTTTAAAGTGGTGCCCTGCGTATGCTGGTCAGCAAGGACCATGAACCCCACCGGAGTGAGGCGCAGTGCGCTCCCCCCCATGGTTGCCTCGATGATTGACATTGACTGCCCCTTGGGGTTTGTGGTGCTGCGCTGTGGCGGGAAAAGGGGGGACAGTGGTGTGCCTTGGGTGGAAGAGCGGGTGGGGGCAATCCCCTAAAGCGGCAGCAGCAGCGCAGCAGCAACGCCGAGCGCGCAAAAACAGAACAAAAACAACGAAAAGACATGAGAACGAAAGAAGTTTAAACCTGATCATTGTCTGCTTTATTTTTGTCAGTAAAAACAATTTTGTCAAATCAATTTTGGGCCCCAATGGAATAAATTGGGAGGTTGGCAACAATAAACCCCGATGGAGAAAAAAACGCGTCTTGCCCCGTCTTGTTTTCCCCTGTGTTCCCCAGCCCTTCACTTCCCGCTATTTCTCAGCAAGGTTGTTGGGCAGATGATAGGGGGAAAGGGAGGCATTCGTTGTCAGCCCGAGGGACGACAGTGTAATTTTTCCGCCCTTTTATTTTGGTCGAGTGTAGTGCCCTGTCTGCCCGGTTGCCCAGTAGCTTAGTTTCTAAGTCTGAATTGCGAAAAACCCCAAAGGGGATTTCAAACGATTTGTGTATAAAATAAGGAAATGATTTCATTTTAGGAAGCCGCAAAGGAAGCTAGGGTGGGGGGGGGGGGGGGGGGGGTAGAGGGAAAGGGGACTCTGTGCCGAGTGTGTGGTTTTGCGTGCGTGTAGTGACATGATGCGTGCGCGCACGCGCGTGGGGTGTGTGTGGTGGGGTTATTTTTTTCGTGTTATTGTCGTTGCATATCGAAGGTCCCTGCTCAATCACAGCGGAAACCTTTTTTGGTCCCCAGCCCGGTTTTGTTGTTTGGGAATAAATTTGTTGTGGGTGTGGGGGTAGTATGCTTAAATAACTTTAAGTGGATCCAAATGACCAAAAAAACAATCTTTTTTTTAAACCAAAGGGTTTTTGTTTTTTTGTAAATCTATTTATTTTGTATCCTGAAAATTTTCTTTTTTTTTAGTTTTTTTTTTTTTCATTGATTTCGTAAGGGAAAATGTTAAAACAGAAAAAGTTTAAAAGGGAAAGGGGCCGAATGTGTCTAATGTCAAAATGAAGTATTGGAGTGGTACTTTCCAAAGGTATATGCACTTAAAAGCATTTGAGTTCAATGAACCAATCTGGTGTTGGTGTGTTTTTGGGGGGGTTTGGGGGGGGGGGGGTGTGTGTGTTTTTT
>JAMYXO010005839.1:0-14719 GCA_033310375.1 Conus canariensis | reverse complement strand
GGGAGTAAGGATGAAGAGAACATTTGTTTTTGTCCGTCCCCCTCCCCCTCCTTCCCGCCCTCTCCCTTCAGTGAGACTTCTTGCACCCCCATTGATTCCGGCCACCCTGCACAACCCACCTGGTTTCCCATTTTTGTAAAGGCCCCCCCCGAGCGGGCATTTTTTAAAGGGAAAAGCAAACTCTGTCCGGTCGCCCCTCTGAAACATTCCACCATTGTAGAGTTATTTGGGGTGATTGATCTGATACGCATTGAAGAGAACTACCAACGAGCCTATGGTGGCAGTAACTCCCCGCGCAGAGCCACCGGATGTTTTTTTGAGCGCCCCTCCAAATCCGCTGTTTTTTTTTACTTCACAGTCACTTAATCATCAGCATGGCCATTTTTTGGCTTTGCCGTTTTAGAATTACGCTTTTGGACAGTCTTTAGTAGCGTGGTGATATCAGTTAAAGGGAATTGCTTTGTCTTGTCTTTGTTGAATTGGTCCCCTCACACAGGAAAGGGGCAGGGCCCTGGAGGTCCTGAACAGGTTGGGATTTCTTTCCCAGCCGAAGCCTGCAGCCAGGCCTTGCTGCTGGGTTTGTGGTTTAACGGCCAGTCCCGGGGGAGGAGGTGTTCTGGTCATTGGTTTTACGGCCAGTGCCGGAGGAGGTGTTCTGGTCATTGGGGGAAGGGTAAAAGGAGTACAATAGATCACTTAAAAAATTTGTGGTCTTCGATCACGGAGAGGGTCATTTTGTAGTGTATTTATCGTGCGTTTACGTGAAGAAAAGAAAAACGACAGAAATCCGGTGTGTTAGTAATATCTATGTAAAAAATGTTTACTGTTAAAAAACGTTTGGTCAATGCCCATTTTTTTTTTTTTTGGGGGGGGGGGGGGGGTGGACACGTCGCTATGACTTTATGGCATAGGGGCAAAGGGCCCCTTTTAGTGTACGTTTTGGCCCGGATGGTCGACCAGTGTTACACATGTTACAAACCCCCCGGATTTATAACGTTCTGTCAAATCGTGGCGGCTGATGTACCTTCATTTGGATGTTCCCAAAAAACCAAGCGCCTTGCCCAAGCCAAGTTGTAGTTGTTATTGTGGTGAAGGAAGTGGGGCTACGTGTCATTTAGTGTGGGACCCTTTTTCATTCGTTTGACTGGGAAATTTCCCGCTTCCCCCTTGGTGAGATTTGTTTGCGGATATCGCGCGTTTTTTTTTCCAATCAATCTTTTATTCCTCGACTTCGGGCTTCAGGAATGATGTTAAAAAAACGGTCAGTGTGCGGGGCTTGTTTTTTTAAGGTTTTAAACCTTTTTATCAATGTATGCGCGCGTACACGCGCGCTTGTGGTGGGTGTGTGTTGTGTGTTGTGTGTGTGTGTGTGTGTGTGTGTGTGTGGGGGTGGAAAAAAGGGGGAGAGGGGAGAGAGGAATAGTGTGTGTGTGTTATGAGAGAGAGAGGGAAAAGGAGGGGGGGGGAGAGGGGGGAGGAGAGAAGGAGAGGAGGGAGAGAAGAGGAGAGGGAGGATATGGTACGGATGATTTTTTCACTATAAAGCCACGGCCCCCTAAAGGGGGACTAAACAGCATAGAATACAGGGACAGGAAAAATTTTACTATCGAAAAGAAAAAAAACCAAATGGGTAGAGAAACATGGGGGGAAAATGTAAAACCGAAATTATGAGCGAATTCAGATCGAATTTTTAAAAGCTTTATATAAAAGTAAACAGCAAACCCTTTGCAATATTTACGTTTAGATAAAAAAAGCAATAAGGTTAAACAAAGAGGGATGGCCTTTGATACTTGTAGGAATTAGCTGTCTGTAAGATTGTTTTTTTTCCCCCAAAAATTTTTTTTTTCCCCTTTAAAAAATTTTTTTTTTTTAAAAAAAATTAAAAAATTTTTTTTTTCCCCCCCCCCCCAAAAAAAATTTTTTTTTAGGTTTGGGGGGGGGAAAATTTTTTTTTTGGGGGGGCCCCCTTTTTTTAAATTTTTTTCCCCCCCCCCTTTTTTTCCCCCCCCCAACCCCCTTTTTTTTCCCCACTTTTTTTGGGGGAAAATTTTTTTGGGGGAAAACCCGGGGGGGGCCCCCTTTTTTTTTTTTTAAAAATTTTTTTAAAAATTTATTTTTTTTTGGGGGTTTTTTTTTGGGGGGTTTTTTTTTTAAAAAAAAAAAATTTTAAAAAAAAAAAAGGGGGAAAAAAAAAAAAGGGGGGGGGGGGAAAGGGGGAAAAAAAAAAAAAGGGGGGAAAAAAAAAGGGAAAAAGGGGGAAAAAAAGGGGGTTTTAAAATGAAAAAAAAAAATTTTTTAAAAAAAAAATTTTAAAAAAAAAAAAACCCCCCAAAAAAAAAAAAATTTTTCCCCCCCCCCCCCAAAAACCCCCCCCAAACCCCCCCTTTAAAAAATTTTTTTTAAAATAAAAAAAAAAAAAAATTTTTAAAAAAAAAAAAAAACCCCAAAAAAAAAAGGGGAAAACCCCTTAGAAAAAAAAACCCCCCCTTTTTTAAAAAGGGCCCCCCCAAAAAAAAAAAAAAAAAAAAAATTTTTTTTAAAAAAAAAAGGAAAAAAAATTTTCCAAAAAATTTTTTGGAAAAGGAAAAATCAAAAAAAAAAAATTTTTTTTTTTTTTTTCCCCCTTTTTGGGAAAATTGTCAAATTTTAAAAAAAAAAAACCCCGGGGGGCCTTTTTGGGGCCCCCCCCCCCCCCCAAAAAAAAAAAGGGAAAAAAAAAACCCCCCCCCAAAAAAAACCCCCCCCAAAAAACCGGTTTTTTTTTTTCCCCCTTTTTTTAAAAACCCCTTTTTTTTAAAACCCAAAAAACCCCCCCTTTTTGGCCCCCCCCCCCCAAAGGAATTTTCCCCCGGAAGGTTTTTTTTTTTTCCCCCAAAAATTTTTTTTTTGGGAAAAAACCCCAAAAACCCGGGGGGAAAAAAATTTTTTTTTTTGTTTTTTAAGCCCCCCCCCCCCCAAAAAAATGGGTTCCCAAAAAATTTTTTTAAAAAAGGGGCCCCCCCCTTTTAAAAATTTTTGGAAAAAAAATTTTTCCCCCCCCCCAAAAAAAAGGGGGAAAAAACCCCCCCGGGGAGAAAAAAAAAAAATTTTTTTTTTTTCCCAAAAATTTTTTTAAAAATTTTTTTTCCCCCCCCTTTTCCCCCCTTTCTTTAAAAAAATTTTTTGCCGGGGGAAAAAGGAAATAGAAGGCCCGGAAAAAAATTAATTTTTTAAAAAAAACCCCCCAAAAAAAACTTTAAAAAATTTAAACCCCCCCCCCCCCAAAACCCCCGGGGAACCCAAAAAAAAAAAAAACCCCCCCCCCCCCCCCCCCCCCCCCCCCCCTTTTTTTTTTTCCCAAAAACCCCCCCCCCCGGGAAAACCCTCAAAAAAAAAAACCCATTTTAAAAAAACCCAAAAACCCTTCCCAAAAAAATTTTTTTAAAATAAAAAGGGAAAATTTTTTTTTTTTTGTTTTTAAAATTTGGGCCCGGAAACCCCCTTTAAAAAGGTTTTTTTTTTTCCTTTTTTTTTTTTTTTTTTTCCCCCCCTTTTTTTTAAAAAGGGAAAAAAAAAAGGGTTTTTTTCCCCCCTTTTTTTTTTTCCCCTTTTTTTCCGGAAAAAAGGTTTTTTTTTTTAAAAACCTTTTCCCCTTAAATTTTAAAAAAAAAAATTTTCTTTTGGGGATTTAAATTTCCAAAAAAAAAAATTTTTTGGGGGGGTTTTTTTTTAAAATTTTTTTTAAAAAAAAGGGGGGGAAAGGGGGGGGGAAAAAGGGGATTTGGGGGGGCCCCCGGGGGGGGTCCCTTTTTTGGGGGTTTTTTTGGGTATTTTTTTTTGGGGGGCCCCAAATTTTTTTTTTTAAAAAAAAAAAAAATTTTTTTCCCCGTTTTTCTTTAAAACCTTTTTCTCCGGTTTTTGGGGGGGGGGGGTTTTTTAATTTTTTTTTTTTTTTTTTTTTTTTTTTTTTTTTTTTTTTTAAAAAAAATTTCCAGGTTTTTTTGGGGGTTTGGGGGCCCGGGTTTTTTCCCCCCAAAAAAAAAGGGGGGGAAAAAAACCCCCAAAGGAAAACGGGGGGGGGGGGCGGGGGGGGGGGGGGTTTTGAATTTTCCCCCCCCAAAAAATTTTTTTCCCAACCCCCCCCCCCCCCCCCCCCCGGGGAAAAAATTTTTTCCCCCCCCCCAAAGGGGGTTTCCCGGGTTTTCCCCAAAATTTCCCCCTTCCCCCCCCCCCTTTTTTTTGGGTTTTTTTTAAATTTTTTTTGGGGGTTTTGTGGGGGGTTTTTAAAAAAATTTTTTAAAATTCCGGGGGGGGGCCCAAAAAGGGGTGGGGGTTTGGGGGGGGGGGTTTGGGGGTTTCCCCCCCGGGTTTTGGGGGGGGGGGGGGTTTTTTTTTTTGGGGGGGGGGGGGGTTTTTTTGGGGGGGGGGTTTTTTTGGGGGTTTTAAAGGGGCTTTTTTTTTTCCTTGGGGGGGAAAAAAAAAAAAAAAAAAAAAAAAAGGGGGGGGGGTTTGTGGGGGTTTTTTTTGGGGGGGGGGTTTTTTTGGGGGGGGGGCCCCCCCCGTGGGGGTTTTTTGGGGGGGGGGGAAAAAGGGGGGGGGAAAAAAAAAAAAAAAAAAAAAAAGGGGGGGGAAAAAAACCCCCGGGGGGTTTTGGGGGGGGGGGGGGGGGGGGGGGAAAGGGGGGGTTTGGATCCACGGGAAAAAAAAAAAAAGGGGGGGGTTTTTTGGGGTTTTGGGGGGGGCCCCCCCCCCCCCCCTTTGGGGGGGGAAAATTTAAAAAAACCGGGGGGGGGGGGAAAAAAAAAAAAGGGGGTTAAAAAAAAAAGGGGGGGGGCCCCCGGGTTTGGGGGGGGTTTTTTTTTTTTTCCCCTTTTTTTGGGCCCGGGAAAGGGGGGGGTTTTTTTTTTGGGGGAAAGGGGGAAAAGGAGGGGGGAAAAAGGGGAAAAAAAGGCCCCAAAGAAAAAAAAAGGGAAAAAGGTTTTAAAAACCCCCCTTTTTTTTTTTTTTTTTTTTTAAAAAAAAAAAGGGGGGGGGGAAAAAAAAAAAAAGGGGGGGAAAAAAAAAGGGAAAAGGGAAAAAAAAAAAAAGGGGGGGGTTTGGGGGGGGGGGGTTTTGGGGGGGGGGAAAAAAAAATTGGGGGGGGGGGAGGGGTTTTTTTAAAAAAGGAAAACTTTTTTTTTTTTTAAAAAAAACCCGGGGGGGGGCCCCGGGGGCCCCCCCCCCAAAAAAAAAAAGGTTTTGGGGGTTTAAAAGGGGAAAAAACCCGGGGGGTTTGAAAAGGGGGGTTTTTTGGGGAAAAAAACCCCAAAAAAAAAAAAAATTAGGGGGGTTTTGGCCAAAAATTTTTTCCCCCCGGGGGGGGGGTTTGGGAAAAATTTTAAAAGGGCCCCCCCCTTTTTTTTTTTTCCCCCGGTTTCCCAAAACCCAAAAAAAACCCTTGGGGGGTTTTGGGGGGGGAAAAAAAATTTTTTTTGGTTTTTTTTTTTTTTTTTTTTTTTTGGGGGGGGGGGGTTTTTCCCGGGGAAAAAATTTTTTAAAACCCAAAGGGGGGTTTTGGGGGGGGGGGGTTGGGGGGGGAAATATTCCTCCCCTTTGGGGGGAACCTTTTACTTTTTTCCCCCCAAAAAAAAACCCCCCCCCTTTTTTTTAAAATTTTTAAAAAAAAACCCAAAAAATTTTTGGGGGTTTTCCCCCCAAAAAAAACCAAAAACCAAAAGGGGTTTTAAAAACAAAACCCCCTTTTTTTTTTTGGAAAAAAAAAAAGGGGGGGAAACCCAAAAAATTTTTTGGGCCAAAAAAAAAACCCCCTTCCCAAAAATTTAAAAAATTTTAATAAAACCAAAACAAAAAAAAAAAACCCCCCCGGGGAAAAAGGGTTTTTTGGCCCTTTTTTAAAAAATTAAAAACCAAAAAAAAACCCGGGTTTTTTTTTTTAAAAAAACCCCCCCCCCCGGGGGGGAAAAAAAAAAAAAAAAAAAAATTTTTTTTTTTTTAAAAAAAACTCAAAAAAAAATTTTCCCCAAAAAAAAAAAATGGGGGGGCCCAAAAAATTTTTTTCCCCCCCCCCCAAAAAAAAAAAAAAAAAAAAAAAAAAAAAAGGGGGGCCCAAAAAAAAAAGGGGGAAAAAAACCCCCCCCCCCAAAAAAAAAAAAAAGGGAAGGAAAAAAAGGGGGAAATTCCCCCAAAAACCCCCAAAAAATTTTTCCCCCCCCTTTCCGGCCCTTTGGGGGGAAAAAAAAATTTTTCAAAAAAAAAACCCCCCAAAAAAACCCCCCCAACCCCCCCCCCCCCCCCCCCCCCCCCCCCCCCCCCCCCCCCCCCAAAAATTCCGTTTTTTTTCCCCCCCCCCCCCCCCTTTTTGGGGGGGGAAAAAAAAACCCCCTTGGGGAAAAACCCGGGGTTTTTTGGGGGAAAAAACCCCCTTTTTGGGTTAACAAAAAACCCTTTTAAAATTTAAAAATTCCCCCCAACCCCCCCCCCAAACCCCCCCCCCCCCCCCCCCCCCACCCCCCCCCCCCCCCCCCCCCCCCCCCCCCCCCCCCCCCCCCCCCCCCCCCCCCCCCCCCCCCCCCCCCAACCCCCCCAAAAAAAAACCAAAAAAAAACCCCCCCCCCCCCCCCGGGGGGGAAAATTTAAAAAAAGGGGAAAAAAAAAAAAAAGGGGGAAAACCGGGGGGGGGGGGGGGGGGGCCCCCCCGAAAAAAAACCCAAAAAAAGGGGGGGGAAAAAAAAAATTTTTTTTTCCCCCCCTTTTTGGGGGGGGGGGTTTTTCCCAAAAAAAAAAAAAAGGGGGGGGAAAAAATTTAAAAAAACCAAAAAATTTGTTGGGCAAAATTTTTTTTTTAAAAGTTTTCCCAAAAAAAAAAAAGGGGGGGGTTTTTTTTCCCCGGGCCCCCCAAAAAAAAGGGGCCCTTTAAAAACCCCCCGGAAATTTGGCCCCCCCCCGGGGGGGGGTTTTCCCCCCCAAAAAAAAAAATTGAATTTTTTAAGGTTTTTTTTTAAAAAATAAAATTTTTGGGAAAGGGGGGGGGGGGGAAAAAAAAAAGGAGTGCCGGGGAAAGGGAAAAAGGGGGGGGCCCCAAAAAAAAAAAAACCCCAAAAAGGGGGGGCCCCCCGGGTAAAAAAAACCCCTTTTTTGGGAAAAAAGGGCCCCCGGGGGGGCCCCCAAAAAAATTTTTTGCCAGGTTTAAATTTTCCCCTTTTTGTGGTCCCCCCTTTAAAAACGGGTAAGGTTTTTTTTTCCCCCTTTTTTGGGGGTTTTTTTTTCCCCAAAAGAAATTTTTTTTGGGGGGGGTTTTAAAAATTTTTTCCCCCAAAAAAGGGGGGGGGTTTTGGGGGGATTGGTGGTGGTGGTGGTGGTGGGGTTTGGGGGGGGGGTGGGGTTTGGGGACATGGCGCTCATTAATCACATGAGTGGTCAAGGGCCTGTCGGGGCTCTGTCTTAAATTTCACTTTCCCCCGGTCCGATGGCACGCCCCCTAATTGATTTAAAGGGAAAGGTGCTCCCTCGGCGGGGTTTTTCCCCCGAAGGGTTGTAATAAATTGGAAGGTTTGGTAGGAGTGTCGGAAGTTTAAGGGGAGGGGTGGGCAGGCTGGGGACACGGGATTGGTTCATCTTGGGGGGGGGGAGAAGGGAGAGGGTTTTGGGGTTGAAGTGGGAAAAACTCGCAGGAGGGGGTCATTTAAAATTGTTTTGGGGAGAAAAAATCATTTTACATGTTAAAATTTTCGAGGTTTTTGGGATACCCCTCCTCTCTCTCTCTCTTTTATCTCTCTTCTTCCCCCTTTTCCTCTCTCTCTCTCTCTCTCCAAAATCCATGCTTTAAAAAAATTAATGCTTAAAAATTTTGTGCGCAAATTTAAAAGGGTAAATTTTGGGGGTATATTTTCCCCCTTTTATGCCCCCGAGGAGCTTTAAACACAATCAGTGGGTTCCCCGGGTGAATCGGCGGACCCAAAGTCGACTCCAGAATGGAAAATTTGTGAAGTGAAGGAATCTCATTTTCCCCATTCCAATGCCGGGCTTTTCCATTTTTGTTCTGCCTTCCCCTCTTGAAAGGGCAAATCTTCGCAAATGTTTTTAATTTTTACCCCGGTTTTTTTTTTAAATTTTTACGTGCCTCGGGTTTTTTTCCCCAAAACCCCCCCCTCTCTCTCCAAAACACACGCGCAACCCCCCACCCCCCCACCCACCACCCCCACCGGGGTTTTGTTGTGTGTTGTGTGTGTGTGTGGGGTGTGTGTGTGTGTGTGTTTGTGGACAGAAGAACGAGGGGAGGAAGGGGGGGGGGGGGGAGAGAGAGAGAGAATGTGTGTGTTTTTTGTGGGGTGTGTGTGGTGTGTGTGTGTGTGTTTTGTTTTGTGTGTGTGGGGGGCGCGGCGCGCACGTGTTTCATATTGAACAAATAAGCAGTGGAGGGAAAAAAAGTGCAGGCTAAAAACCCCTCCATCATTACAACAATGACTTGGAAAAAAAAAAAAACAACAACAACAACAAAACCAACAACAACGGGGGGGGGGACGGTTGTGGGGGAAAACAAAAAAAAAAGGGGGCTTTTGATAAAATGAAAAGAATCCCCTGGGGCCATAAAAGCCCGTCTTTAAAACAGCACCATTCTTTTAGCCCTTTCCAAACGGTCTTTAGCCTTCCCAGCGGTCTTTAGCCTTCCCAAACGGTCTTTTTCGTTCCCCCCCGACCCGGGGGGCTCTTTAGCGCCACCCCGGCTGCTTTTTTCCCGGGGCACCTTTGGCAAAGAAAGGGGGATATATCACGTGACTAAAAAAAAAAAAGGGTTTGAAAAACAACCTTTAAAAAAAATAACATTTCTTTTTGAAACATTTTTTGAGTACGCTTTTTCTTAAACCCCCAAGAATTTTTTGCTTTGGGGTCCAGTATTTCTGTTTTGCTGTGATGATTACTGCACCCGCCGAACTTTTGTTTAATCCCTTTTGATTAAAAACCCTTTTTTTTCTTTTTTTTTCCCCGTTTTTTCCCTTTTTTTGGTTTTTCTTTTATTTTTTCTTTCTCTACCTACCCGCCACGCCCAAAACGATTGTTTTGGGAAAAAATTCGATGTGTGTGGTTTGGGTTTTTTAGTCCCCGCGGGGGTTGTGAAAAAATCCCCCCACGATGGCTTCAGGGTGACGAATACGGAAGATTTGGGGGTCGGAGGACACGGATGGGTAAGGGCTGGCGCCCCGCAGGGTTTGGGAGGGGGGACCGGTGCAGCCGGTCCTAGGCCCGGGGCAGGGGAAAATGGCTTAGATGTATGTGTGGAGATGGAGAAAAAAATTGGGCAGACAGATAAAAAAACAGACAGGCGGGCCGCTCGCGCACGCACGCAAGCACAATGCACGCAGCCGCTCGCTTTTATGTGGGATTTATGTGTCTATGTATCTGTCTATCATATTTGCATCCATGTATGTATGTATGTATGTTGTATGGTGTGTGTTTGTGTGTTTGTGTGTGGTTTTGTGTGTGTGTGTTGTGTGTGTGGGGTGTGTGTTGTGTGTGTGTGGGTGTGTGATTAACATCAGTCCCCGGGGGCGTGGGTTGAGCCCCGTTTTGGGGATGGGCGGGGATGTTTGAAAAAAAATGTCTCCTACTCAGTAGGAAACCTTTATGGACACCCCCCCCCCACACAAACCCCCCTCCTCACCTTCGTCTGCCTTTGAAAAACTGTTCGGGCCGTTAAAAATCAGAACAGACATTGCGAGGGTGGAGACTTTTTCCGAGTTGGACCGTTTCCTGGAGCCCCTGTCTTTTGCCCTTTATCCGCCCCCAACGGTTCTGGCGAAAATTTTAAAAGGATTTATTATGTGTCCACATGGCCTTCGTTTTGTTAAAATCGGTTCCCGTTGTTTGGGTTGATTCTAATCAACAGAATCCGGACCCGGTTTTTTTATTAAGAACCGCCCCCCAGACAGACCCTCCCGGGGTTATGTGTTTTGCCTTTTTCTTTTTGTTCGCTCGACAGGAACCCCCGGGCACTGCGAAGGCTGCTGTACGGCGGAGGCCCTCAGTTTATCCATAAAAATTTTTTTCCCCCATCTGTGTTTTGTAAGTTTTGGTCTGTGCTGTCAGTTTTCATTTTGTGGGGCAGTCCTTTCTGGAAGGGTTCCAATTCATTGGGGGGTGGGAAAAACCCGGGAACTTGGGAAAACTCCCCCTTTAAAGTGGGGAAATTTTGTGAACATGTGCTGTTCAGTCTCTCCCACCAAATGACAGATATGTTTACCTTCGGGCCTTGTTTTCCCCTTTTTTTTTTTTTAAACAAGTCCCAGTGAAAATGGTCGTTGGGGAGTTGTTTCCGGTGGTTTTTGTTAACAGACAGGGGGCAAAAAAAACCCAAAAAACGCCGGGGGGGAACTTAATCTCATTGTAAATATTGTAACAGCACAAGGGGGTTTGATTGGGCTGTGGGGTCGGTTTTTTTCCCCCGACAGCTTTTGGGGATCGGATTTAGGTCGAGGAAAATTGTAGATATTTGGCCCTGCCCCCCCCTCCCCCCCTCCCTCCCTCCCTCCCTCCCTCCCTCCCTCCTCCTCTTTTCTTTTCTCTCTCTCTGATTTTTTTTGTATGTATGGATGTATTTTATGTATGTATTTACGCATGCATGTGTGTGTGTGTGTTACATTGGTGTGGGGCGTGGTGTGGTGTGTGTGGGGGTGTGTGTGTGTGTGTGGGGGTTGTGTGTGGTGTGTGTGTGTGTGTGTTTTCTTGTTTTCTTTTCCCTGCGGAAAAAAATTGGGATAAATAAAATTAAAAAATTGGGTTTTTCAAAAGGAGTGACTGTGGGGGGAGGAAAAGAAGCAAAATTTTGAAAGAGAGGGTGGGTTTGTTACCCCCAGTTTAAAATTTACAAACCCAAAACACAGGACAAAACCGATGCTTTTGGGGGTCTTGGGTTTTTCAGGCAAAAAAAAAAGATCCCATTTAAAAATTTTAGGGGCAGTACAAACAAAGAACCCAAGAGTGGGCTCATCTATTGTCCATGTGGTAGGGGGGAATGGCCCCCCAGGCGGAAAAGGACAGAGGGGATTATGGGGGAGGAAAAGGAAGGGGGGGGGGGGGTTTGGGGTTTTGGGGGGGGAAGGGGGGGGTTTATAAAGATGGGGTTGTTTTGTTAGTTTTGTGGGGTGGGGTGATAAAATTTGTGACGGTTTTTTGGTTTAAAGGGGGAAATTTATAATAATTTTAAGTGGGAAAGGGGGGGGGGGGGGGGAGGAGGGGGGGGGGGAGGGGGGGGGGTTTGGGGAAAAAATTATATATAAATAATAGAAAGGGAAAAACTAAATAGATGAAAAAAAATGAAAGCAAATGGGAATTTAAAAAAAAAAAAAAAAAGGGTTAGGTGAAAAATAAATGGTTTCGGGTGGATGAGAAAGAAGGGGGGTAGTAGTTTTTTGCGTGGGTAGTTGGGGAAAGGTGTGTGGGTAAAAGTTATTTAAGGGGAGGGAAGGGGATGGGAAAATAAATGCGTGATAAATATAATTGGGGGGGGGGGGGGGGGTTGAAAAAAAGGGGGGGTAGGGGTGGGTGGGGAGGGGGTATGTGTGTGTTGGGGGGGGGGGGGGGGAAAAAAAAAGGAGAGCTCATTTTCTCTTCACCACTATGGGGGGGGGGGTGGGGGTGGGAAAGGGGGGGGTTCATTTAATTTGTGGTTTTTGGAAAAAAATAAACAATGCTGTGGGATGATGTTTTTTGTAACAGGTGAAAAAAATGTTTTTGGCTTTAAAATGTTATGTTTGGGGTTTAAAATAAAATTTGCAGTGATCAAAAGAAAAAAAGGGGGTATCATGTGTTGGGACCACACACACACACACCCCACAACCCCCACACACACACACAAACACACACACACACTCACCACACAAAAGGGGGGGGGGTGGGGGAACCCCATGTAAACCCAAAAATTTTTGGGTGGGTTACGATCAATGATCATAATGAGGGCTAACTTTGGGAAAAATTTTTAAAACACATTTCCCCACCCCAAAAACCCCACACACACACACACACACCCCCACACACACAACCCACACAAACCCCACCACCACACAACACAAAAAAAAAATAAATATTATATATATATATATATACACATCATTCACAAAAAAAAAT
Organism: Conus canariensis; assembly: GCA_033310375.1. Lineage (NCBI taxonomy): Eukaryota > Metazoa > Mollusca > Gastropoda > Neogastropoda > Conidae > Conus > Conus canariensis. The sequence continues at coordinate 2,620 of JAMYXO010005839.1, read as the reverse complement.
TATCCTCAATCAGCACTGATGGGTGATGTCATGTGGATAAAAAGCACTATAGGAAGAGAATTTTTCTCCGTTCCCTTGGCGGGAATCCTGGAGGGGGCTGAAAAAAAGGGTTCTGTTGTGAAAGGCCCTTTTAGTGGTCAATAAAGTTTTGCATCATCCCGGGGGGTTGGCAGGGGCCAAAGGGTTTTTACTTTTGGTGTTGTTTGGGGAATGTTTTCCCCTTTGTCATGGGCTGCATTGATAAATTGAAGACTCGACCCGTTTGGAATATTGCGAGATGTAAGGCCCGTTGGAGTGCCCAGTTCTCAGTTTTCACAGTTGGGTTTGGGCTTCTTCTTGTTTACTTAGGTAGGGAATTGTCCTCATTCCCCTTTCCAAAGGGGCAAAAGATGAGTCCCCTCTTTTGTTCTTTTTTTGTATTTTTTAAAAGTTAAATGTGATCTGGGTTTTTTTTGCCTGAAGAAGCCCAAGAGGTCAAAAAGCATTAATTGGGCTTGTCCTGTGTTTGTTTGTCAATGTCTTTTGGGGGAAACTAAAACCCTCTCTTCCTAAATTTTAAATTTTTTGAAAAAAAAAAATATTGAAGATATTGCGGAATAAGTCAAAAAGAAGCACTCCCGGAATCTTTGTAAAGGGAACATTCCCTTTAAAAAAGTGTCTGAGTCAAAAGTATTATGATTTAGGGCACATTGTTTATCACGCAGCCGACCCCCGGAGGGCATTCCAAGGTTGATGGAGAGGGGAAAATACCCAGGGGGTTTCCCCCCTTTGTCAGAGAACGTCAGCATGTTTGGGGCATTGGGACAGAAATAATGAAATGAATGTCATGGGAAGGATTTCTTTGTTGACTTCAAAACACTGAAGACAACTTTAGGTTCATTTTAAAAAAGAAAAGGGGGTTTGTTACCGCCACAGATAGGACCCCAAAAGATTAAAGGACAAATCACAATGCGTTTCGACCTCTTTTGGGGCTTCTTCAGGCAAAAACAAACAACATTTAGGACAGTGAAACGAAGGGCGAGAAAAAAACCCCTTATCATCTTTTATATTCCGCGGCCCCAAAAAAGGCCGCCCGAATATGAGGAAAATAAGTGGTTTTTTCGTTTTTCGTTGCCCCAAATGCTGTTTGTTTTTGCCTCTGGGAAAAAGACCCCCAAAAGGTTTAAATTGGCCCTTGTGGGTTTTTTCCTGTAATTGTTTGTCTGTTCTGTGGCGGTAATTAACCCTTTTTCTTTCTAAATTTTTCTTCCCTTTTTTTTGCCCTCTGTCACTTTGTTTTGGGAAAAGCCCTTAGTTTCGTTTTAAAATTGAAACGAAGTGGATGTTTTAAAAGGCAAGAATCTGAAGTAGGCTGTAGACTGTTCAAACTTTGTCCTCATTTTTTTATTTTCTGTTTTAATTTACAAATTTAGATTGTATATGTTTGGGGCCAAAGTGATCCGTTTCCCCATTTGTTTACCTCCCCTCCAAATTGGGGGAAGAGATATCAGCAATCACCCCCAGGATGGATATGAAGAAGAGCTCCCAAATTTATGAATGAAAAAAAGAAGCGCTAGCGCATGGCACAAGGGAAAGCAGTTGCTCTTTAAAAACGATTTGCCGTTTCAACGGTGGCTGACCCGCTTTTGTGCCCGCAGCGAACTGTTGGCTTTGGTACAGGTGTATTTTGCAACAGCCAAAAACGAAAAAGGCGGCCCGCTGTTTGAAAAAGGAAGCAAACAAATTTTTGTTTATTTGCTGGGGGTTTGGGTTTTCGACTCGCTCTGTTTTCTCTGTTTTGTGTGTGGGGCTTTTTTCTCCGTTTTCTTTTTGGGTCGTTTTTGTCCCCTTGGTCTGTCTGTCTTTTTCTGTCCCGTGTCTGTCTTAGGGCTGTTTGTGTTGCGGGAAAATTTTTACAGTTCCCGTGGTTATACAGGGGACCTGCAAAAACAGCCTTTTGATTTCTTGTTTTTTTTTTGTAAAAGAACAGCAAAAGGTTTAGATTTTAAAAGCGTTTGTCTGCGGAAAAAAACGGTCGCGGGTTTGATTTTTTTTTCTCGGTTTGAAGCCCCCCCCCTGTCCACCTGGCGGTAAATGGAAATGAATGGGCGCCGTCTTCCACCATGCCGTGCCCCTAGACGCAGTGAACCCTTTGACAGTTGACAGCCCTTACAGCCAAATAGGCAATGGGAAATTTTCCGGGGCGTTTATACTGATCAAAACGATGTATGGGTTTTTTTATACCCCTTTTCCCCCACCCTCTTTTGCTGGCGTTTTTTCCTATGCTTCTTTTCCCTGATGGATTTTACAGTGACCCAAGGAAAAAAATTTAACACTGAGGGGAAGGCAGACAATACAAACGGCGACGACGGCCCACCCCTTTACAAAAAATTTTTTTTAAAAAGAGGCAAAATCCAAAAAATTTTGTTAAAAAAGGGCAAACGCCCTTTTTGGGGCCCTTTTGGGGTGCAAGGGCAATGAAGTGGGAAAAGATTTCCCTTTTTCGGGTTACGGTGCTATTTGGAAAAACGGAGCCCATCCCTCTTTCCCCGCTGTAAAAATCCCCTGACCTGAAAACCCGACACTCGTTTACTGCTGGATGGACCGGGGAGGGGGACCACCAGGGCCCCCCAGGTAAATG
>JAMYXO010005838.1:0-14720 GCA_033310375.1 Conus canariensis | reverse complement strand
CTGGTTGGGGGTGGGAGGGCTTTTGTTAATGCTTGGCCCTTTTTGGGGAACAATTATATGTTTATTTAAATTGGGTTGTTTAAGAGAGAGAGCGCCTAACAAAGCAATGGAAAAATTTAGCAAAAGGGAAAGACGTTACAGAAAAGAGAATTGCTACTTGACTTTATAAATAAAAATTTAAAGAGAACAGGGTCTTTGCAGAGCCCATTTACAACTTTGATGACGCAATGAATAAATTATTACTTGTGACAAAAAAGAAGTTTTAACTCGCCCCACCAAAACTGTCCGACTTTTATGAACCATCTGGGGAACAGAAGACTGCAAGATAGTTTTTTTGCTTTTGGATGACCTCATCTATCTTGTTGCTCCTTTCGGGTTAAAAAATAAAATGCATTTAAAAAATGGGCAAAAAAAAATACAATCCAGTACAAATAATTATTTCCAAAAGGGTATTGGAAAAAAAGACTGCTTTTGAAAAACTGAGTAAAGCTGCTAGGGTCGAATCAGAAGGGGAAAGACTGGCTTTCAAAACGGGGAAATTGGAAAATTATTGCCTGCCCCAAAAAAAATAATAAGGCCTAAATTTTTAACTCGTTCCTAATGACACCCACCAGATGGACTTGTTGTCCCTTCCACATGACAAAGTTAAAAGAAAAAAGAAAGTATGCCTGAAGTTGTTGACATGTTAAAGATAAAAAGACGCTAAACCTTTAACGGAAAAAAGTCAACTGCTGGGCTGTGGCTTTCAACAAATTCATGCGAGGACCTTTTAAAGTATCCTAGGATGATTAAAGTTGATGAGGGAAAAGATTTTAAGGTTCTGAAACCCAATGTTTTAAAACATCATTTAAATTTAAGAGAGGGTCCCAGGAAACCCCTCGGTCCAACCCCTAGCAGAAAATTTTAAATAAGAATCTCGAACGTTTTTTACCTATCCCAAACACGGAAAAAAATTTTGGACAGAGAACGCAACCCCCGAATGGGTTAGGGGATTGCCGCAGTCTTACGTGGCCATGAACAATGAAAAATTTAAAACAACAGGTCTTAAAACCCTTTAAAACCACAATTAAAAAAAGTTAGCATACTGGATGTGCAGGGGACTCAAAAACTTTGCCCTTTGGACCTAAAAGAAGATACTTGTATGGCCCTGGGGGCAGAGGGGGATGTTTGAATTAGAGCCCCAGCCCCCCAAAGGGCGTAGAGTATAGAAGTTTAAAAGAATTATGAAAACAACCCCCCCGAATTTTTTTTAAGAGAAACTCTTCTTCCCCAAAAACCTGCCCCCAAAAATCGTTTGTTTGCGAAGAGTGCAAATTGTCCCACCAAAACCAGTGAGTTAAAAAAAATAGTATTTTTTTCTTGCTAAAACTTATTTTTTGTTAAACTTATTTTTTTGGTTATTTTTGGGGTTTAACCGATCTGTGTTTTTTTTTCAATGTTCTGTTAATTGCATCGTGTCTAAATTTTCAGAAGTAAAGTTTTCTCCCTCCTTTTTAAGTTCAATTTTTTTTTTCATAATCCTCACCGTAGCCTAAGCTTTAAATTCTTCGTCGAAATTTTTCACCTGCAATGTTTTGCATTTTAACTTAATAAACAAAGTTTTTGTGTGAAGGCAAAAAGGGCTGTGCTTTGTAATTTAGGCTTAATTTTTTTAAAAACAGCACTCACAATCAAGACAAGCACCAAACCTAGTCCCAAAGGGTCCCCAATGCTAAAGAGGCGGGGCCCGGCCCCCGAGCTAAAAGGCAACCAGACCCAGCCTTACGCTAGCTACAGGATACCGTAATCATAAGAAAGAGATTTAAAGCTTTTGCAAATTTCTTCTAGTAACCCTTATTTTCCAAGTCGTTTCATTTCTTTCTTGAAGTTCGTTACTTGCTCTATCTAAAATGTTTAACCTCCTTTTTTAAAAAAGATTATTTTTTTAATTAAAATTTTCTTGTACATATTTTTTTATTAACCCCCTTTTGGAGCCTTCATCAAAAGAGTAAAACGAATAAAACAACATACTTAATAAAAATAAAATCAAACACGTTAGTTTTGCATTTTCAACCACACAGAACTTTTTCCGATGATACAGAAGTGTTTTTTCACCCCCCTTTTAGAAATAGCAATAACAAGCCTAAGAGGCCCGCCAATTTTTTCAGACTTTATTTGTACCCCAATTAACGTTGCTCTGGAAACTGGATCAACCCCCTTTGGGAGTGTAAATAAGCGAAAAAGATGTCTTTTTCTGGGGTTTTTCTATTTTGGGGGTTAAAACTCAAGCCGACGGTGTCCCCCCACTTCGCTAAGGTCTTTTTTTCCCCGCAGAATTATAAAACCCGCTTATTATTTCAATCTTTTTTTTCTGTTGTAACCTGGGACTAGGCTAGCAAGAAGGCATCCTTCATTAAAAGCTTTTTTAAAATTTGTATTTCTTTCAAAGTATACATAGGGCTTCGTAGTTCAAACTTTAAAATCCCAGTTAATGTGGAAAGCAAGCCCAAAGCATTTTCGTTTTGAAGTTTGTTTTCGTGTTTCCCAAAATCTTTTTCCCCTTTTAAAATTTTTATCTCTCCAGGGGGGATAAAGCTGTCGTTTTTTGTCTTCAATTTCGTTCGTTTGAAAACCCCTCTCTGTGTATTAAAAATCCATAAACATTTCCTGGCACTCCTATTGATCAAAGTCCGTTGTACCCCCTAGTTTTTTAGCCTACTGCAACCTTTAGGAGCTAACTCCATTTTGATTTGGCCCTCGGCTTTTTTAATTTAAAATTATAATAAACAATTAAATAACAAAAGTATTTTAACTGGGGGGGGCCGTCCTTTTAAACTAGCTTTTCGTGCTTAGATTTTTCTAACTGCTCTTTTTTTTTTTTTGCTCATCCTTGTCCTGATTTTTAATTTTCATTTAAAAACCCCTTTCTTAAAAAAATTTTTCCCTGTCTTTAGTAAAGAATAAGATGACTGATTTTAATTTGCGATCAAAAATTTTCCTTTTAAGACGCTTTTGCATTTTTGGGTTAAGGCCCCCCACAGAACAAGGCCCCGTGGCGCCCCCCACAAAAGGCTACCCTTTGCCCAGAGTTTTCTTTTTTTTTAACAATGTCTTGTTGGGCGAACAGTCATCAATAAAAAACCCGTGTTTCAGTTCCCCCCAAATGGGTCTATAGTAAGGGGTTTTTTAAACCGTCGTCAGTTGTCGTTTAGGATAACTAAAAATTTTTTCCCTGTCTGCCCAAAACCAAATTCCTTTTTCTTTGTAAATTGTTGTGTTTTAAGGGTTGTGCAGAATATAAAAATGTGCTGGGTAATAAAAACCTGTATTTTTGTTTGTAAAAAATTTAAAAGTCCCGAAGCCAGTTTTCCCCCACCCAGTAACCCCCCGCAGATAAGAGAACATGGGGATCTTTGGGCAAAAAACTTAAAAAACCCATCCATCTGTTTTATTAGAAAAAATTTCTTCTGCATTTTAATAACCCAATGTTTTTTTAGCCTGTTTTTTTCCCAATGTTTAGTGAGCCCCCCAAAAACCCAAAAAAAAATATGCATTTGTATGGGCTTTTCCCGTCTGTTTCTTGTGAATATTTATTTTTATACCATCTTGCCCTATCCTTTCCCCCACTTCCAAACAATCTTTTGTCAAATGGGGAAACCCAAAAAATCCACCAAAAGCCCATATTTGGTTTTAAGTAGTCTTCGAGATTTACTCAAAAAGGCCCCAAAGTTTTTTACATACGCGATCAACTGCAGGTTCTTTGCCCCCCCCCGCGAAATAATTTTCCTTTTTTTCATCAAAGGTTGGAGGGAAAAAATCCCCCCCCCCTGAAAAAAACTGACCCAGACTTCCCATTTATTGCAAAGTCGACCTTCTCAATTTTTGGATTATAAAACGTTTCTGATTCCTATGAAAGGATTTTGTTTCTTCCCGTAAACAAGAAAAAATTTCCCTTTTTTAAAAAAACCGAGATGTTTGATGATTTTCCCCAAGGGGTGCTTCCCTTGTTTCTTTTTCTGTAATGGAGTGTATAACTTTTTCCCTAAAAAATTTAACCGTTTTATTTTATAGGGGGTTAAAGATTTTTTCGGGCCCCGTCCAGGGTTAGTAAAAAACCACCCCAAAACCCCCCGGAGAAATGTCCCCTGACTGTGTATTTACCCCTTTCCGGATCTTCCGACGAACAACCAAAAACCGCTAGGTTTTAAATGTCAGTCCAAAAGTAAGTTTTTCTTTTAGTGCCCCGGGTTTTAAAAAATGGATATGGTTTTTTAACAGTAAAAATCTAGAGGGATCCCAGAATAAGTTCCCAAAAATCCCTTCTGTACTCCTCTTTCTTTAACATCACCCTTTGCATCCCCCCGTTTTAAAAACTGTGCTTGGGGCCCGTTTGGGCTTTGTATTCCCGGGGAAAAATAAACTTTCCTTTTCTTTTTTTTTTTAGGCACCCATGGTCAGAATAGAGAGCAAAAATGTCTGCCTCGTTAGTGCAAAAAATTCTTACCCCCCAATTTGATTCCCCTATTTTTAAAAGGAGGGCCCCCTCCCCCAAATTGAAAACAAGTAGTTAGGAACTTCCGTGTAAATATCTATTTTGAATGATAGTTTAGCGGGTGCCTGGAAATTATAACATCATCAGCCCCCCAAAGATCGGGAACATGACTAAAAAATTTTGTCCGGGCCCTGAATGTTGATGGGTTTTTCCCCTAATTACAGTTTTGCCTTTCCCTTTTACCCCGTGGGGCCCCTTCTCTTTTCTTAGGGGATCGGGGTTTTCAAAACCGTATGAGTTTTTTTTTTTTTAAAAAAACAAAAAAAAATTTAAATATATAAATATGGCTGATGAAGATTTTGACGTGATTGTTTCCTATTAAAGGGAAGAAGATAAAGGTTTTTTGACGCGTTGTTCTTTTGGAAAAAAACCGGGGCCCCTTTCTTTGGAAGAACTTAAAGCACCCGCAGCACCCGGGGCCCAAGGGGGTTGGATTAAGTCAAATACGATTGCTGTTAAAATTAATCGTTACTTTCCCCCAAAATGGAGCCGGACCCAGCCAAAAGCATTTTAAGGGTTTCCCAAATTTTTTTAAACCAGTAAAAATAACCCTTTGTATGAAGAAAAAGAAAAGGAAAACCCTTGTACGGCTTACTAAAAAAACCCGCCCCAACCCGTTTTAAAGCAGGAGGCCCCCAAATTTTTAAGAGGTTTCCCTGTTTTTGCCCCCCCCGGCGGGGTTAAAACCTTTATTGACGATCTAGGTCTGGGTTCCCCAACCCCCCTTCTGAAATGAAAAAACCTTTCCCTCTTAAAGTTAAGGGCCCAAAGAAAAAAGAAGCAAAAAAGGCGGGAAAATTGAGGCGAGTTTTAAATGAGGAGCCACAGTTAAAAAAAATTGTCGGTTTAAAGTCCCTAGTCAAAGAAAACCGTGAGCTGAGTCCTAAAGAAGAAGCAGCTTTACCCCCCTTTGTTGATCCTCCATTGTCGAGAGGTCCCCAAAAACCCTTAAAGCGCTTTCGGGGAATCGGGGGCCCTTTTGTAAAAACTCTAGGGGAAGGAATAAAGGGCGAGCTAAAAAAAAAACCCTTGTAAAAACTTGAGGGTTTTAGTAGAGAGAAAGAAAAGGGAAAAAAAAACCGGGGCTGATGCAGTTTGATAAAAAAATTTAGGGTTTGAAATTTTAAAAAGCAAGAAAACAGGGGGGAAAATACGGTTTTAAAGGGGTTTAGAAAGAAAAAAAAAAGGGGTGCGGCTTTTGTCTAAAAGGGAAAGGAAAAAATAGCTTTCCAAACCCAGCAGAATCAGAAAAACTTTAAAAACAAAAATATTTCATAAAAAAAATACTACGTTAGAAAAAAAAGAAAGAATAAGGGCTCGGTTCAGAGGGCGGGGGATTAAAATGTTAGTATATTTAACACCCGTTGGGTTTCCCCTATTTACAGGGTTTTAAAGCTTTTAATTTGGCATTTGCCCCAACAGGGCCAGTGTTCTCCAACCCCCGCCCGGTAAAGGGTTTTAAAAAACCAATTGCCCCCATCTAGCAAACTTTTTAAAAAGAAGTTAGCTGTAAAAGCGTTGTTTGCTTTTCCCGGGCCCTTAAAAAGGCAGGTTGAAATTTGGGTTTTGTCTACCTGGGCCCAAAGTGGGGGGTTTTTATGGGGGGACCATCTGGGATTTTTGGGGGTGCTGGTCCCGGTTTTAAAAAATTTTTGGAATAAAGTAGGGCCCAAATTCCAGAAAGTTAAAAAAAAAAAAGAGGGCTGTCTTTTCACTAGTGGGGTCTGTCGGGGTGGGGGGCCACCAACAGGGGGGGGGGTCACTTTTTTGGGTTGCTTAAAATGGTGGGGGGTGGGCTTTCTGAGGTTTGGGAAAGATTTTTTTTTAAAAAAATGGCTGGCGCGGGCCTTGTTTTTTAAAACCCTTGTTTGTTGTCCTAAGTTTTGATGGGTCTCCGGCAAAGAGGATTTCATTATTATAATTCTGTATCTACCAATCTGCGGGTTAAAGGCCCGGAAGGGCCGAAAGAAACCCATGGCCACAAACAAGTCCCCCTTTGCCCTTTACGGTTTTAAGCCCTTTTTGGTACCTTTGAAATCCCGGGCCCCGGCAAACCAAAACCCCCCAATTTAAATTTGCACCCTTCAAAATTTGGCTAAAAATTGTTTTCGGGCCAATAAAACCCAGTGATTGACCACTATGTCCCCTTGGGTTTGTGTTGCCCCTTCCAAAAAGGCCCCCAAAACGTTTCCCCTTTAGGGGAGCCCTTGCCTTTGCACCCCCGGGCCCATTGTTGGGGCCTTAAATTTCATCTAAGAAAAAGTTCCCCAAAAGCATTAGGTGTTTTGTTTATGGCCCCCAATCGAATTTTGTTTGTTTGGTTAAAAGGGTGTGGCCCGGCCCCGTAGTTAATTAAGTTATTCTTTTTTTGTCCCCCCCCCAAATACAATGTCCCTTACCCCAAATAAATTGGGGGTTTCAAACCTTTTGCCCAAAAGTAGTTGGGGGATTAATGAAAAATTCATTCCCAGATTTTTTTCATATGCATTTAGTGCCCTTGGGTTTTTAAAAGGGAATTCCCCCGGGGTTGGGCATTGGGGGGCCCCAATTTGAAAGTTCAGTTGATCGCTATTTTGAAAATAAACAAAAAATTTTAATCCTGCCTTACTAAGGTTGGGGTGGTATAAATGGTTGCATTGAACACCGCACCCTGGGGTTTTGCCCCAAGGTAAAGGGCCCCAAATTTTTAAATGATTTTTGGAAAAAACCCCATAGGGTGAGATGACCTTGCGGGATGGGCCTCTGTCACTCTTTTTTGGGGGAAATTTAAATATTGGTTAGGGGCTTTACAATTTCGGGTTTGGGAAGCCATTTGTTTGTCTCCTCCCAATGGTTGTTGGGGCCCAAAGATTTGGGGTTTTTTTAAAAACGCTCCTACTTTGAAAGGGGCCCCCTTTCATTTTTTTAAAAAGGTTCCTTTTTTTAAAAATTATTTTTTTTTTAAAATAGTTTTAAAAAGATTTTTCAATTTTTAAAAAACCAAACAAAACAAAGCGTTGTGTTTTAAACGTCCCCAATTCCCCAATTGGAGTGGGGGTTTTGTAAAAAAATTTGCACTTAAAAAAATTGGCTTTAAAGTTATGTGGGTTAACATTTTTAAAGGGCCCAAATAACTGGTTAATTTTTAAAAACGGGAAAGGCAATCAAAAAAACCCATATAAAAATTTCCTGTGGTTTTTTTAAAAACTTTTGTTCTTTAAAAAAAGGTATTTCTGGGAAACTGGTAAAATTGTTAAAAATTTAAAGGGAAAAACCTTAGAAAACTATGAATTTTCCATGGGGAAAAAGGAAGAGAGTCCATTTTTCCCCAAGAGGCCTAGCTAAAATCTTAGGTTTTCCCCACACCCAGGCCCAAAGATTTTTGTTTAAGCACAAGGGAAGCCTCTAACCCCAATTTGAAGGTTAACCCTTTTCTGATTTTTCTGTAAAACCAATGTTCCCAAGTCCTTTTAAAAACCCCCATTTAAAAAACAAAAAATAATTTTTTTTAATGGCTACCCGGGTCTCCCAGTTCAAAGAGTCCCTCCCCGCCCAATTGGGGGGGTTTTTTGCGATTTCAGCTATTACGTTTGAGGGAACCCGTCAATTCAAAAAATTAAAATTGGGGGGGCTAAAAAATTCTTTAGAGGGTTAAAAATAAAAAATCAAGGGAAAGGGCCTGTTGTTTGTTTGATTTATTAAATAGTGCTGGAGTGAAGGATTTTTAAAAAGTGAAAGGGGGCCTTCCGTCCCGCGGGGTTATAGTGAGGGGAAAATGTAAATAGGGTTTGTTAACGATCGCCCGGGTTATTTTGAGGGGAAAACCCCCGTTTTTAAAGTACTGTTTTTTGTCGTTTTTTAAAGGTTTTTGCACAAGTTAAGAACTAGTTTAAGTACAAATTTAAAGTTATTTTATAAAAAAGTACTTTTTAAGGGTTAAGTCCCCAAGAAAATTACAAGTTAAGTCCCAAAAAAAATTATAAGTTCTTGTTAAGTACTAGTTAGGTTCTTACAGAAAAGTTTTTTTTTTATGTTTTAAGAAATTTCCCTTATTGGGTTTCTTAAGAAATTTCTTTTTATGTTTTTAAAAGTAAGTACTAGTTAGGTTCTTAAGAAAGTTCTTTTTATGTTTTTTAAAATAAGTTCTTTTTAAAGGTTCTTAAGTAAGTTCTTGTTGGGTTTCCCCTTAAGGTAAGTCCTAGACAACCCCGTCAAGTTAATTTTTTAAAGTTCCCCCCAAGGGCCCCTCCAGCATTAAAACCTCAGGTTGAGTAAGTTTTTTCTTGTTTTTTGGTTAGGCCTGTGAATCTTTTTTAACGGGCAGTTGTGTTTACTTGATGAAGATTTGAGGGCGGGTTTAAACATTTGTGTGTGAAATACTTTGTTTTCAAAGGAGCTTGATTGAAGTTATCGTGAGTTATATTTTTTTTGCCCCAACTTCTTTACCTTATGCCTTTACCCTTTTCATTACAGAAGTAGGCTGACAACGCTATAATTTTCGCCCCGGGTTAACCCAAACCTTATTCTTGTAAAAATGCCCCATTAAGTTCACCCTTTTATTTTTCCCAATTTCCCTTTTTTTGTTCCCCCTTTTTGAATGTAAAGGCCTGTTTTTTGGATAGTCCCCCTTGTGTCGTCCCCCCCCCCTCAAACCCCCTTTAGCTACTTTTGTTTCTAAGTCTTTGTAAAAGTTTTCAGGGGGGACGTTTAAAATTTAAAGGGTCGTGTCTGTGTAAAGTCCCTCTTTTTTTGGGGTTTCCCGGGGTTTTAAAAAGTAGTCGTAAAAAAAAATTTTCTAACATCAAAAACCCTTCCCCGGAAACTCAAATACGGTGGGGGAACCCCGAAAAACCCCCGGGCTTTTTCCAACTTAAAAACCTTTTTCTTCTCATGATCCCCAACCAAGCTGTCTTTAAAAATCTTCTAAAGTCTTGATATTTTATTTTTTAGGGGCCCAACTTAATTGTTTTGGTTTCTTTTGTAACAATTTTTACACCCTTTATTTTGTGGGTTTTCCCCATAGTTTTTCCCAAAAACAGCGTTGTTCATCATTTTAAAAGAAGTTTTTTTGAAGCGCCCAGGGCTTTGGTTCTAAGATCGGTGTTCTTCTGATGTATGGCCTCATCCAAAAGGGGTCTTGGGGCGCATATTAAAATTTTTCTGTGAAAAAAGTGCCGTTTCCAAACCGTGTTCCCTTTAAATTAAAAATGTGGGGGTCTGTAATGGCACACATATTTGTTTTGGCCTAAAATTTGGGAAAAAAGGGTTTGGGGTTTGTGGGGCCCCCCCCTTTTGTTTCTGCGGCCCGGGGGTAATCGTTGTGGAGATCGTTTTTAATTTTTTTTGGGTAATTTTAAGTTCCCCACTTCTAAGATTGTCCTTTGGATTATCAGGCGTTTGCTTTTGACCAAAATTTCAAACACAGTATTGACATCAAAGAGGTCCCTTTTTTTCATTTTTTAAAATTACGTAGGGGAAGCCCGGGGGTCCTTGCCCATCCATACAGATTGGGTTTGGCCCTCTAAGTAAATTTGTAGTTTGGCGGTTTAGTCGGGTAAATCCTCTAAATTTTTTGTTGTTTTGGGTTTGCCAAATAAGGTGGGAGGCCATTCTAATACCTTTCCCCTTAGCCCCTTTTTTCAACATTTTGAAATGGGGGTTAAAACAGAAATTAAGTCAAATTTGGGTTTTTTGTAGACTTTAAGAATGCCTCCCAAGTAGCCCCGGGGGAGAGATGTAATGTTTGGGTGAGTCTAAGCTTTTAAAAAGGGTTTTATTTCAAGTAGATCTGTAATTTTGAAACGGTTTTGCCCAAAAAAAACCCGTCCGCCCCCCAAAAAATTTTTCCTTTATAATCGCCCCTTGTTTGACCCGGTAAAACTGTCCAGGTTTTTGGGTATTTTATGTCAGCATCCGTTTTGTCTTTGCCCCTAAGAAATAGAAAAAGGGAAAGGGGCCCTTTGGGGAAAAAGAGTTTGTCCAAAAACCCCGTCCCACGAGTTTATGTATTTATAAGGATAAAACCTTTACGCACCCAAAAATGGTAAAGAAAGGTTAGTGTTTTGGAAAAAAAACCTTTTAGAGAAACCCCCCCCAACCCTTTTCTAAATCCCCTCAGATGTTGGGCCAGAGTCATAAAAGGGAAAAAAAGTCAAGGTAAAAGTCATGTACTTTTCTGAAAGGGCTGTGCCAAAGCAGGTAACCCTCTTTTTTCAGAAGTCACTGCTTGCATGATAAAATGGAACGTTTGCTCGTAAGTTTTTGAAAGAAGTTTGGCGTTTCCATTTTTTTTGGGGTTTAACCCTTTAAATTGAAGATTAAAAATTTTTGTGTGCGGGGCCCCCTGAATTTGCCCGGGAATTGTGATCGTGGTCTCTTAACTGTCACGTTTTATGTTAGGTGTTGCTCTTTAAACCGCAAATCCCGCAGTGGGGCTAAGTTTTGCGTTCTTGGTTTCAGGAGTCATAATAATGTCTGAAAGATTTAGTTTGGGTTGGGGTAGTTAATTACAAAATTGTTTCATTTTGCTCCCCAAAAAACTACTAGCTGGTTGGGTCCTTGTAAAAACTCTGGGGGTTTGTGGGCCCCATTGGGCCAACCCAAAAAAACCCCCCTAAGAACAGTCTGATTGGGGGTTAATTTTTGGGTTTTTTTTTGTTCTTGTTCTTTTTTTGGGGGGCCGTGTATTGTGGCAAGATTGATTCAAAATCAGCCCTAAACCCCGTAAGGACTCCTTTTGCATTTTTTTGTACCTTCTTAAAACAACCCTTTTGGGCCCTGGTTTAGGTGTGAGGAGTTTGGTTTTTCCCGTCTTCCCCCAAAATTTTACAATGTTTCTATGATGGGGTGCCCTTTTATAGGAGGGTTCTAAACCCCCCCCCCTTCTACCCCAAACTCTTGTTTAGATTTTGCTTTGATGTTATTCTAACAGTTGCCCCCATTTTTTCTAATTAAATACTAATGGCCCCTTTGTACAATCGCAAACCCCCATCAAGTCTACCTGATTTTAAGGGGGCTCGCCCCAAAAATAGGGCATTGGGGGAAACCCTTAGAGGCCCCCCCGATTATCTAAGCCGACCTGGTTGTTTACGGTGTTTTTGGGGGTTTTGCTCTTCAAATGAGAAAATTTTGTTTAAAAATTAAATGGAAAGGTTATGTTAAACAAAGTTCAGCCCCTTGGGTTAAAAATTTTTACATAATTTTGTTCTTGTTTTTCATTTTATTTTTGACCGGATTTTAAAAGTGCTAAAACACACCAAATAAAAACCCCATGTTTGTCCCGAATTAAGTAAAGTTTAATAAGCCCCCGTTTTAACTCTAAATCTTTGGGGAGGAAGGGAAGAATTGCCAAAATATTGGATAGAACGGGTTGTTTGCCCTTTAAATTTTATTTAAGGGGCTTTCCCTTAGACCAGCCAGAACCCCCTTAAATTAGCCTCCTCACTTGCCCTGATTAAAAATGTGTAAGCATGTAATCCCGCCCGTTAGGGAAATTAAAGTCGGGGATAGCTTAACTTCTTCTGTCTTTTTTGAAACCCCCGTTCCAAAGCTCGTATCATCGGGCGTTATTTTAATCAATCAGGAAAGGTAACGGAAATTTTTTTCCGGCGGGGGTTTCCCTCTTTTTAAGAAAAATCTTGGGGTTTTGGATAGCGTTTTTGTGCTAGCTTTCAAGAACCTTTGAGGGGGTTAATGAATTTTTCCATGTCTATTCCAAATAAAAAGTTGGGCTTAATTGTTTTTTTTTTTTAAAATCAAATATTTTTCCATCGTATATTGTTTTCCATTCCCCGAAATTTTTTGTGGTCTATTTTTAAAACCAAAAATATTTAGTAAATTAAAAAAAAAATAAATGTAAATTTAAAAAATAAAATAAACGGGCTTTTATTCTTTTCCCAAGCGTTGCAACACTTCAAGAACGTTAAAATTCCCCAATAACGCCTGCCCAAATTTTAGTTTTTCGGAAAAAACTACAGTCAATGTTTATCACTTTAAATTTCTTTGTCAATAGTTCCCTTTTATTTTTATTATATTGTTACATCATTCCAAACCCAAATTCCCCTAAAGCAATGTTTTAAAAAACTTTCCTTGTTTCGTTTAAATAGTTCCTTTCCCAATTCTTTAAATCCGAAACCCCTGGTTCGGCCCGCCATTTTTACCTGTAAAAAATAAAAAAATATTGTAAATGTAAATTCAGTTTTTGTTTTTATTCATAGGCCTTTTCTAATCATTAAAGCAAATAAACTACTCCTTTTAGGGTGGGGAGAAACAGTCAGATTGAAATTTTAGGAGTCAATTAAAAACTAAAAATAGCAAAAAACTTTAAAAATGGTTGGGGCCAAGAATTGGTATTTTTTAACGGCTTCCCCTTTGCTTTCTCGTATGTTAGACATAAAAAGTCATTAATCAATTTTCAAACTGTTTTTTAACTCTTCTTTTATCGGCCCCCACCCCCTTTTCCCCCTCCCAAAATTCTGTATTTTATTATGAAGCTCTGTAAATTTCTTCGGGGCTTAATTTTTTTAAACCCGGAATATTTCCCCGGGCAAATTAAAAAAAAAGTTTAAGGGGGCCCCCGCATGGGTGTAGCCCCCCTGCCCAAAAGCGCTCCGCCTATTGGGTTGTTGGCGGCCCAAGGGGCCTTTTTTTGAGCTCTGGGGTTTTTTCCCCTCCTTTACGGGCCCGTTTGTTGAGTATTTATTTTTTACCCTTTCCTTTTTTCAACACGCCAAAAGGTAATCAATTTAAAAATCAAAATAATCAAACCCCTGATAAAGAAAGTGTTTATCTCCCTTTTTAAATTTTGCTAAAAGTAATTGTTTCCCCCGAATAAATATCTATTTTAGATTCAGTGAGGAGAATTGATTATTAAAAGTTTTTGGGTTTTTTTGTTTAATTTGATTTTAAAACTTTTAATTGAATATTGTACAAAGTAGATACTAAAAAGTTCCCTTTTAAAATACAGTTGTTGTTTAACCTTAAAAATAATTTTGCTTTAAAAAAAAACCCAAATTTTAATAAAAAGCACAATTATGATAAACACCATAAAATTATGAAAACTTTTTAGTTTGTACAGTATATATATTAAACCAAAAAGTTTTAAAGTTGAGAATAAGCCTGAAATGGTTTTTTGGGTTGTTTGCTTTGGGTTCCCGAAAAGTCTAAATTTGGCCCTCTTCTTTGCCCTTAGTGATCTTCCCAAATTTTTTTGTTTCGTTTGTCTGGGTCCCCTGGGAGAACTAAAACCCCCCCGTTTAAAACCCCATGGTTGTCTGGGGCATGGCGCGGCTATTTAAAAAGCCCCGTAAAAAATGTGTTGTCTGGGGGCCCCTGGCGGGCCCAAAAAACGCCCCGGGAAAACCCCATTTTGTTGGTGGGTCATGGCCCCGGCTATAAACGCCCCCTAAACCCCCATGTATTGTGTTGCCCGGGTCAAATGGCCCCGGCTAAAAAATGCCCGAAAAAACCCCCTTGTTGTGTGTCCCGGAAAAGCACTGAAAAGGGGGTGAGAGAATTGCCCCCCCCCTTTGAAAACCCCAAAGGGGCAACCCCCAAATAAAAAAAATAACCCCCCCATTAGGGCATTTCCCCAAAATCTTCCCATCTGGCCCCTTATCCCGTGATATCTGGTCTGGTTGGGGCCCCAGGGGCCCCCTAGGGTCTCAAGTTAAAGGGCCCCGAGGTTTTTCAAATAAAGGGGCCAGATGCGAAGGGGTTTTGTAAAAATTTTTTTTTGTTTTTTTTAAATTTTTGGGGGAGAAAGGGAAATATTTTGGGGGTTTAAATCCCATATTTTTTAGACGAAGCCCCCCCTTTTTTAAAAAAAGATTACTTCGATTTTTGTAAAAATTTTTGAAAGTAAAATTTTTTTTTAAAAACAAGGTGTTAAATTTTTGGGAAAATGTGCATGGAAGGGAAAAAAATTGTTGTTTAAAGGGGGGTTTTCGTGCCAAAAAAAGATGGGTTTGGGTTAGAGTCCCCCATATTTACCTCTCTTGGGTAGACTTTGGGAACTTTTTTTCCCCCAGATTAGGGGGGTTTTAAGTCAGGGTTTCCCCCGTTCCGACGACCCCCAAACCAAAAGGGTTTTTTGACCAAATTTTGGTTTGGGGAGCCCTTTATTAGACTTTTTCCCCAAGGCGGGAAACTGTCAAAAAAAAAAACCCGGGGTTCCCATTTTTTCAAAAACCCCCGTTAAAATTTTTTTAAA
>JAMYXO010005837.1:0-14721 GCA_033310375.1 Conus canariensis | reverse complement strand
GTGTTTTGTGTGTGGGGTGTGTGTGTTTTGTGTGTGTGTGTGGTTGTGATGTGTGTTTTAATGTGTGGTAGTTGTAGGTGGGGTGTATATGTGTGAGTGTGGGTGTCAGAAACCCCGGTGCCCAAAACCAAAGGGGGGCCGGGCGAAGCAGGAAGACCCCAAAGTTTGTGTTTCTTTTGTGTTTTCCGTGTTCTCGCTTTCGCCGCCCTTTTAAAAAGCTTTCCCCAACATTTTTCATGGGGAAATTGGTTTTGACAACTTCAAAAACCAAGGGAAAATAAAAATGAAACATTTTCACATGGAAACGTTGCCCGCTGAAAGGGGACTTTGTTGGGTTAAAAAAACCCCCCGGGGAAATGCCCCCCCCCGCAGTAAAACGAGTTTGTCCCCAATGTTTCCTATTCCCGATGAAAAAAAACCCAAAACAGCATAAAACCCCTTTTTTGTCATGACTGAACAGCAGGCGTTACAGCCCTTTTTCACCCCTGTAATGTGATTCCCCCAAGACGTTCTGAGCGGAGAACTTGGTCTTTGAAAAGAAGTACCAAACAAAAACTGGTTTTTCCTCCTCGCCTGGCTGTCGACATTGCTCGGGAAAAAAATACTCGGGGGGGAAAAACGGACCAATAATTTTCTATACATTTTCAGTTGTTTTTATCATGGAAAAGGAGTCATCAACCATGTCGATGGGGAAGTCTGAATTTCGTAGAGTGAAAAATTAGCCCACAACTCCAACAATGACACAAAGGGGAAACCGAAAAAGGGCGACTGCCCAGACAGGTGGGAAACGTCAGTCATGTCTTTGAGTCGAAAACTTGTGGGGAAAAAATTTTCGTGGGTTATGCGATGCATGAAATGAGATTTTACGGACTTGACTTGGAAACGTACGTTTTTGTTTCGACATTTTTTCCTCACAAACTTTGGAAATAAAAATAGTCCATTTTTTTGGTTTGGGAAAAAAGATGAAAAATGGCCCCCAAAAATTAAATTAAATGCAAAAATACCAGTTTGGGAAAATAGGGGCCCTTTTTGGCCCAAAGATAAAAAAGCCCTTAAATTGTTGTAAACTTTACCCGGACGTATGCAAAATAATGATAAAAGGTTTTCCGAGGCACTGACATTTTTAAAGTAAACACAAAATTTAACCCAATTTCATCAATAAAAGGAGGTCAGAGGGAAAGGGAAAACTCCCGAAAAAACCATTTTAAAACGGGGCGGGCGAAGGAGAAAAAGAGGCCCCAAAAATCGATCGTGCAAAATTACCATTTAGTTTTTTAAAATATGGGTTTTTTCGGTCCAAAAAATTTTGAAAAAGAAAAATTTTACATTTTTTTGGGGTGACTTCAGGACATAGACAAAATAATGAAAAAGGGTTTTCTGAGGCATTCCATTTGAAAGCGTTGAAAGCAATCCAAGACTGATCAATCAGGGGAGGTAAGGGGAAGGTAACCCCCCCGAAAGAACATTTCATTTCCCTTTGGGGTAAACCACGAGAGAGGTGCCCATTTGACCCACCCCGGCTATGAAGACCTTCACTTGCTGATGTTTTTGTCAGTTGTTCCTGTTGATATTGGTTCTCCCTAAAAACCCATTGTTTCCCGGGGGACGGGTTGGGGGCAAAGGGCCGGCCCGGAAATGAATTTGGGGTGGTTTGTGTAGGGGAGAGCTTTCATAAATTGAGCAGCTTGGTGAAGAATCCCGGGAAAAATTTTTAACCCGAAAACAACAGCAACACAACCCCACGGGGACATAAATCAGCCCCCCACCAAAACAAAATACGCTTCAACGGAATTAAACCCATTCCTTTTTTTGGGAAAACCCCTTTCCCCGGCTCCCCTTTTCCTTTTAATCCCTTTCCACTTTCCCCTCAAAAATCAATACAATCAGATTTTGTTCACTCCATTTGTAGCCCTTTTTCGTGCGCACAGAGTGAATGGGGATGTTGAGAGAAAAAATTACAGAAACCTTGAAAAAGAAAAAAAAGGCAGTTTTTTTCCTTTAAAAGAAAGAAAAGGGGCATTTAATTCGGCGGGGGGTTGATCAGGAATATTTTCATTGGAATCGCTCTTTGGGGGATTGTTTTCAACCTTTTTTTTCCCAAAACCAGTTCAAAACAATAAAAGGACTATGCCCCCAACAAACAAACAAAAAAAAAGTTTTTAAAAAAACCCGACCGCAAACGAAGAAAGGAGAAAACCTGTTGTCCAATCACGATGAGAAAAAAGTGAGGGGATTGCTCGTTTTTTCGTGTTAAATTGGCCCCAAAAGGGTGTTTCATGTTGCCTGATAACAAGACACAAGGGGTCTTTTAAAAGGGGTGTCTGTTTGTTTTGGGTCAGGGGGTTTTGTCCGGGGGGGCCCGGGTAGTCTTTTTCTCTTGGAACAAAGGTTTCTTTTTTCCGCCTGCCCCCCCCCCGCCCCTTTCCCCTTTCCCTGCCCCGCCCCTGCATGATGGAATGACAGGGGGGAAAGTCAGTGTGAGCAAAAACGCCTGTGTTTGGTCCTGACCCCCTTTACAGTTGGATGGAAAAGGGTTTTGGGGGTACAGGCCGGACCTGAGAAATGACCCCTCTGTAAACGGGTTTTTCTCTGAAATTTAAATTGTACGGGGCTCCAAATGATGTGGTCTGGCATTCAGATGTTTTTTGGGCAGAGGTGGGACCATCCACTTTGGGGGGGGGGAAAAGAAACCCTGCCCCCAAAACTAGTACAAAAGCGCAGTCATGCCCCGGTACCCGGTTGGTCTCTGGATGTCTGAAACTCATTCTAAGTATCTGTTTCCCCCCAGGATTTTCC
Organism: Conus canariensis; assembly: GCA_033310375.1. NCBI lineage: Eukaryota > Metazoa > Mollusca > Gastropoda > Neogastropoda > Conidae > Conus > Conus canariensis. Next base: position 11,925 of record JAMYXO010005837.1, on the reverse strand, counting down.
ATTGAATCACCCTTTACTCTCCCTTTTTTTGAAAGGGTTGAAACCCTGGGGACTGAAACAGACGGCGTTTAAGCGTGTTCATTTTGATTTTAAAAGGTTGCCATGCACCGTGTGTGTGTGTGGTGTGTGTTGTGTGTGTGTGTGTGTGTGTGTGTGTGTGTTGTGTGTGTGTGTGTGTCTGTGTGTGGTGTGGTGTGTGTTTTGGTGTGGACAGAAAAATAAAAAACCCCGGAAAAAGGACAAGCCCAAAATTCAAAAAAAGGGGAAATTTTTAAAACTCTTTCGATTCAGACTTTAATTAAATTCCCTGGGCAGAAACAAATTAATTTTTTGGTTGTCAAATTGCTCCTACTCGGGGGGCCATCTTCAGGGCCCAGCAACCTCTGTCTTTTAGAAAGAGAGAAAAGGAGAGAGAGAGAGAAGGAAGAGAGAGAGAGGGGAAAAGGAGAGAAAACACGAGAGAGAAGAGGAGACAGACAGACAGATAGCCCAAGTTTAGACAGACAGACAGACAGACAACAGACAGGAGCAGACAGACAGACAGACAGAGACGAGAGCCCAGAGAGAACAGATAGACAGACAGAGACAGAGACAGGAGAGACAGGCAACAGACAGACAGACAGAGCAGAGAGACAGAGACAGAGATAGGGGACATACAGACAAAACAGATAGAGGGAAACGGGACAGGGGAAAGAGAGACCCTTAACGGCGGGAGGATAAATGAGTATGGAACGGTCCCCAGAGCCCCCACAGAAAGAAGAGAGAGAGAGGAGAGGAGAGAGAGAGAGGGGAGGGGAGAGAGAGATCGAGAAAGAGAGGAGAGAGGGAGGGAGGGGGGGAAAAGAGAGAAAAGAGAGAGAGGAGAGAGAGAGGGGAAAATCGAGAAGAGAGAGGCTTACCTTTTTTAATGATAAAAAGAGATAGACGAAATTTAATTATTACGAACATGGAAAGGGTTTAAAAAAGAAGCAAGAGAGAGAGAGAGAGAGAGAGGGGAGAGAGAAGTAGGGGGAGGGGGAGGGGGAGAGAGAGGGGGGAAGAGGGGGAGAGAGAGTTGACAAAATAATTTTTTTTAAAAAGGAAGAAAAATTGTTGACAAAGACCAAGAAATGTTTTCTTCTTGTTTTTTCTTAAGAGAAACAAAAACCCCCCAAAAATTCCAACGTTTATCTGAAAAGAAAAATAGGTCTTTAGGGAACAAAAAAGAGGTGGTTGTATTGGGGGAGTAGAGGGAACTTGTGAACTGTAAAAGATCATATAAAGCTTGTGGTGGGGGTTTGAAATGTGGCACTGTTGCTCATTCCATACGGTATAAAACATTGGGGGTTTGATTGAAGTCACTAGGGAAGCATGGGAAACGTCATGAGTTTTGTCCGGGGCTCTTTGGGTATACAGGCAGCTGAGCAGGAAAAACTGTGAGTGTCACCGTCTGATGAGCTGACCTTTCGGGAAATGCTTGCCAGTTTTGTTTTGGAACCTGCACTGCCCGTCCGTTTGGGAAAGATTTCCCAAATCAGTCTTTTTTTCCCCCTTGCCCTCCCTACCACTCCACCCCATCACAACGCATGGGGGGCACATTTTCCCACCGGGCCAACAACTCAATAGCTGCTTTAGGTTTTTTTTGGGTTTGGGTTTTTTTGTTTTTTGTGCGTATCCCGGGCGGACTACTAAAAAACCCCAGACGGGACGAGGGCGGGGGAAAAATTTTCAAAAGGCTCATTGTTGGAGGGACGGAAATTGGAAATTTAATAATGATAATAATTAATTTCAAATGAGTGACTGCAGGTGGCTTTTTAAACAAACCCTAACAGAAAAAAGTCTTCGCCAGATAAAAGGGAGCAAAACAAAAAAGGGAAAAAAACCATGACGCGTTTCGACCTCTGTGGTCTTCTTTCAGGCCAGAAAAAACAACATTGCAGATAATGAACACAAAAAGGGAACAATCGCTTCTCTCCCCCAATTGAGCGCCAAATGATCATAATGCAAAAAAATCAAAAAAAATTTGATATGTAAAAACACGCGTTTTATGAAACAGTCCCTTTTTCAAATGAGGATTCCCTAAAAGCCAGAGTCAAAGAAACGCTCGTGCAGAAAAAAAAGATGTCATTAAAAAAGGTTTTCCGCCCCCCACAAGCAGGTTTAAAAAGCCTACAAAAACTCAATGTCCGGGAACCCTCAAACCCCAAAGGGGAACCAAAGCTTTTCCGTAAACCAGAGAAACGCGCTTTTCATTATGTAATTTTTTATGAGGATTCAGTTCATGGGGGGCTTTTTAAACTGTTTGGCCCAAAACATTTTTTTTCACCCTTTCCAGGGTAGTGGAGAGAGAGAGAGAGAGAGAGGGGAGAGAGAGGGGAAAGAGAGAGAGAGAGAGGGGGAGAGAGGGGAAAAATGAAGGTGGAGGGAAGAAATCTGCACTGAAATTTTAAAAACCAAAAACTCCCACTGTATTTTAAAACTACGTCAAAAACCAAAAATTCTACCACTGTATTTTAAAACTACGTCACACCAATATCTACCACGTACTTTAAATTTACATTTAAACACAAATATCTACAACTGTATTTTAAAAACTACAGTCACGCCAAATTTTCAACTGAAACTTTAAATTCAGTCACACCAAAACTACAACGTATTTTAAATTTCATCACGCCAAAAATTTACCACGTACTTTAAACTACAGTCACACCAATATTACCCCCCGGGTTTTTTAAAAACTACAGTCACACCAAACCCAAACCACTGTTTTTTAAAACTACGTCACACCAATATCTGCCCCTTACTTTAAACTACATCACCCCAAATTTAACTACCACTGAAATTTTAAAAACTACAGTGCACACACAAACACACACAAAACACACACACACACACACACACAACACACACACCACACACAAACACACACACACACACCCCACACACGGAGAAAGGGGAATGAGTTTGGGGGCCCCTCGCAACGTAATGGGGCAAAATGTTAAAAACGCACTTTTAATTGCTTTTTATTTTTCTGTCGCTTTAAATGTCAAAGATTTTTCGTAAGTGTTTACCGTCATATCCAAAACAGCAACTGTGATTGAGTTCGTATAAAAACACACAGGACTGGCGAAGTTGGTTTTAATGGGGCCCATCCCATAGATATATTTTCAGTCCTGCTAAAAGCCTTTCTTTTTTTATTTTTTTAGGGTTTTTTTGGTTTTTGTTTAGCAATATTCCTGTAGTTCTGTTTTCCCTTTTTCTTTAAAAATGTTAAAAACTTTGTTTAAATTTTTGGGTTTCTAATTTTGAAAAAAAACCCCAAAATGGGGAAAGGGAAAGAAAAACAAAAATTAAAAAACAATACGTACAGAAATCTTTTGCCCTTTTTGAACAAACCCACCCCATCCTTTCAAAGGAAAAAATTTACAAAAAAATCTTGCCGTATTTTTCGACGAACAGACCGGCCCCAACATATGCACTACGCGCGGAAATACACATAGAGAAACAACCCCACATTCTGCATGCACGCACGCACGCTTGCATAAACGTTTTTCGGGGGGGAAAAGCAGTTTTATTTTTCGGCATTATTTTTGGGCCTTTTTCACGAAAGAAAAAAAAACAAAAAGCACACTCACAAAGCGAAAAATTTGCGCCCGGGGACCCGGGAGGGGGGGAGGCCCTTTAGGTCGACCTGTTCCCATTGAAACCGTGGGGTTTTTTCTTGACAGAATTGCCAGTCGTCCCCCTCCCGATGGGGGAAAAAAACTCGGGAGAAAAACCCGGGGGAAAAAGATGTTTCGTTGTGTGGTTGCCAGTTAGGTCAGACGAGATAAACGGGAGGGGAAAAACAGCAACCGTTTTTTGCCCCCGGGAAAGAACAAAAAAAAACCCCCCAAAAAACATTCTCTTTTTGAGGGCCCTTTTTCTTTCTTTTTTTTCTTCTTCTTGAAAAACTCCTGTTTTTTTTTTGTCCACTTCTATCATTTTTCCTATTTCTTTACTGTTTAAAAATTTTAGTTTTTTGTCTTTTAACCTTTTCTGGAGTTGCTTTGTTGTTTCTCTTCTCTTCCTCTCTCTTCCCCCTCCCCCTTTTCTCTCTCTTCTCTTCCCCCTCCCCTCTCTCTCTCTCTCTCTCTCTTTCAAACTTGCTCGCGTCCGTCTTTTTCTCTTTTGTACTTCAAAGCCATTTTATGTTATGTTTTTGTCAATTTTTTCGTTGTTTTTTTTTCTAATTTTTCTCTTTATTAAAACATCCTCATCGGTCTTTCCCCTTTTATTCTTTCTGTACTCTTTTTCTTGTTTTTTGTTGTCGAAAATTTTTGTGTTTGTCCTTTTTGGGAACCTCCCAAAAAAACAAAAACCCGGAGGGCCGCAGCTTTCAGGGCCGGGTTTTAGCTGGCGGGGCCCCCGCAAGGCCGGCATCAAACAAAACGAGCAGAGCAGAGGGGGAGAGGCCCCGTGGGGAAAAAACGGAGGCGCCGCAGACGGGGAAAGAATGGGGGTCGGCACCCCCCAGACACTGAGACGGGCTTCACCCGCAGCACAACACCATTTTTCTCTCCCCGACAGCGGATGGCAACTTTGTGTCAATTGTGGGCCCTTTTTTTCGGGGGTGCCCTTCTTCTTTTTTGGTTTGGTTGATGTTTGTCCCTTTTTTTTCTATCTAACGATCTTTCCTTCTTTTTTCCCGTCTTCCCGTCTTCTTTACTCCCCTTTTTTTTCGTTTTTTTTCCCGTGAAACCTGTTTTCTCTCCCTTTTTTTTTTCTTTGCCCCCCCCCCCCCCCCCCCCCCAACTTCAAAGTTGCTTTCTTTCCTTTGTTCTTTCTCTCTTGATTTTTTTTTATTTTAAAAAAATCGTTTGTCCCGTTATTTCCCATTTTTGGGATGTCTTTTTTCCATGTTGCGTTGTTGGTTTCTGTCATTTCGTATCCCCTTTCCCCGCTTTTTTTCTTTTATCTCTGTTTTTCTCATTCTTTTTTTCGGGACTCGTCGCTGTGCCCCTTGTGGGCTCCTTTTTTGTCTGTCTGTCTGTCTGTCTGTCTGTCTGTCTGTCTGAAATCTCGTATTTCCTCTCGGCTGTTTTATCTGTCTCATGCTGTGTTACATTTGTGTGTGTGTGTGTTTTGTGTGTGTGTGTGGGTGGTGTGTGTGTGTGGGTGTGTGCGTGCGTGCGTTTCGTGCGTTTCGTGCCCTGCGTGCGTGGTGTTTTGGGGGTGTGTGTGTGTGTGTGGTGTGTGTGTGTGTGTGTGGTGTGTTCTTTTTGTCACGTTGCGGGATATTGCTTTTGCCCCTTTCCCCTTTTAATTAGTGAAAACCATTTAAAAAAGTGCTGAAGAGTCTTATGTTCATGTTCCCCAAACAGTGATTACGGGGCCAATTGTCATCTTCCAACTTATTTTTTTTACGTTTTTTTTGACAAAATAACAATAATAGTGGGGTTTTTTGGGGTTTTGTGTGTTTTGTGGGTGTGTGTGTGTGTGTGTTGTGTGTGTGTTTTTGTGTGTATGTGTGTGTGTGTGTGTGTGTATGTGTGTGTGTTGGGGTGTATTGTGGGGTTGTGTGTGTGTGTGTGGTGTGTGTGTGTGTGTGGGGAAGTGGGGTGTAATTGGGTTGGTTTTTAGGTGTGGGGGTTTATGTGTGAGTGTGGGTTCAGCAAAAACGGTTTCCCCAGACCAAACGGGGGCCCGGGGAAGCAGGGGAAATGAACAATTTGTGCTTTCTGAGTAGCTTCCGTGTTCCTGCTTCGCCGTCCGTTCAAAGCATTCCAACAAATTCTAAAAACTATGGATTTACAACTTCAGAACCCAAGGAATAAAATGAAACATGTCACACTGGGGTAAAGTTGCGCTTTTAAGACATTGTTGGGGATTAAAAACGGGGGAATGAAACCCCCAGTGGGAAAAGTTTTTTGCCCCAAAGTTTTTTCTTTTGGGATGAAAAACCAAAAAGCATGACTCCTTTTTTTTCAGACGAACAGCAGGCGTTACAGTCTGTTCAAACCCGTAGATGTGATTCTCCCAAAACCCGTATCTGAGCGGGGAACTTTGGGCCTTTTTAAAAGAAGTACCCAAACACAACTGTTTCCTCTCCCCGGCTGTCGGGCATTAGCCTTTGGGAAAAAAAACTCTGTTTGGGAAAAGGAAAACCCAAAAAATGTCTAAACATTTTCAGTTGTATTTATCATGGACATGGAGTTTACAAAAACATGTCGATTTGGAAATCTTTAATTTCGTAGGGGTGACAATTTGCGCACAAAATCCAACAATGGGCACAAAAAGGGGAAAGAAGAAGGCGACTGTTTTTCCCCAGGGCCGGGATCGTCATTTATGTCGTAATTTTGCCCAAAATTGTGCGGAAAAAGATCGTAGGTAAGCGTGCATGAAATGAGAGCTTTCGGACTTGACTTTTGGGAAAGTACGTTTTTTATTCGACAGTTTTTTTCCCCAAAATTTTGGGGAAAACAAGAAAAAAGGGCCAGGTTTGGTTGGGAAAAAAATGAAAAAATGGCGCCGAAATTTATTATGAGATCCCGTTTAGGGAAAAAAATGGGCTTTTTTGGGCCAAGATATAAAGTACATTCATTTTTGTGACTTTTGCGACGTTTTCATAATAATTTAATAGGTTCCCAGACACTTTACATGTTTAAAAAGTCGGGCACGAAATAAAAACCGGGTTCATCAACAAAGGGGGTTTCAGACGGAAGGAAACTCCCCAACAAACCATGGAAAATGGCGGGCGAAGGAGAAAAAAAGGCCCAAAAAACATCGTGCAAAAAAACCGTTTTTGTTTTTTTTTAAATTGGGGTTTTCGGTCCAAAACAGGGTTTTAAAAATAAGATACATTTATTTGTGTGACTTCAGCGCCCTAGACCCTAATAATGATGAAAGGGTTTTGAGGGATTCCCATTTGAAAGAGTTGACACGAGTTAAAACCAAAGGGTGATAAAACAGGGGAGGTTTAAAAGGGGAAAAGGGAACTCCCCAACAGAACATTAAATTTTCCTTGGGTTTACCACGAGAGATTTTCCCATTTTTAGCACCCGGGTAGGGAAAACCCTTTCCCTTTCTGATGTATTTGTCAGTTGTTCCTGTTTAATTTGGTTCTCCCTGAAACACATTTCTCCCCGGGATGGTTTGGCTAAGGGGTGGGCCGGGTGAAGGGGTGGTTTGTGTATTGGGGGAGCGTCATCAAGAGCACGGGTGAGAAAAAGCACAGAACAATGACACGTAAAAAAAAGCAAAAGCAACCTCCACAGTGACAAACATCAGCCACCAAACCCTAACAAAATACAGCTTCAAAGGAATTTTAAACATTCCTCCCTTTTTACAACCCCCCCGGGGTCCCCTCTTCACATTTAATGCCATACCAAAATTCCCTCTAAATCAAAACAAGAATTTTAATTTTAGTTCCACCTTTTTTTTTAGTCCTTTTTTTCGTGCGCACAGATGAAATTTGATGTTGAGGAAAACAAATTTCAGAAAAACCCGAAAAAGAAGAAAAGGGGAGTAATTCACAAAAAAGCAAAGGGGAGTAAATTTTTCTTTGGGGTTATCAGGGAATTTCTTTTTTTTTTAGGAATCGCTCTTTGGGGGGATTGATTCAACTTTTCTTTCCAAACAGTTCAAAAAAATAAAAGGACTATGGGCCCCCCAACGAACGAAACAAAAAATGGGGGGGGGGGGGGGACAAAACGCACGGGTACGAGAAATGGAGTAAAATGTTTTCCCAATTTACGATGAAAAAAAGTGAGGTGATTGCTCTTTTTTCTGGTTTTAATGGCCCCAAAAGGGTTTCTTTTTGCCCGATAAAAAGACACAAAGGTCTGTAAAAGGGGTCGTGTTTGTTTGTCATTGGTTTGTCCGGGGGGCGTAGTCATTTTTTCTTTGGGAAATAGGTTTTATTTTCCCCCTGCAGTCCCTCCCCCGACTCCTTTCCCCCCCCTGCCCCCCCCCTGCATGATGGTATGACAAATAGTGAAAGTCCCGTGTGGCACAACGCCTGTGCTGGCTCCTGATCCCCCTTTTCAGTTTGGGGGTGGAGAAAGGGATTGGGGGGACAGGGCCCGGGCCCGAGCAATGACCCTCTGCTACACAGGATTTTCTCTGATAGTTGATTTTTATGGGCCCAAATGATGTGGTCTGGCAGTATCAGATTTTATTTTTGGGGGAGGTGGGGCGCAAACCACATTTTTGGGGGGGGAAAGCACCCTGCCCCCGAACTAGTACATTGCGCAGTCTATGACGGTACACCGGGTTTGGCCTCGGGGTGTCTGAAACCCCATTCCCAAAGTATCTTGTTTTGGGGCCCCGGAGTTCCATTAATCACCAGCAAACTCTACGTTTTTTGCAATGGTGTACCCCGGGGGGCTGAAACAGACGGCGTTTAAAACGTGTTCATTTTGGTTGAAAAGGGGTTTCCATTTCACCAGTGTGTGTGTGTGTTGTGTGTGTGTGTGTGGTGTGTGTGTGTTTGTGTGTGGGTGGTGTGTGTGTGTGTGTGATTCAGATATCAATCGCAGGGCAGACCAAAAATTAACAAATGGGGAAATTTTTAAATCTTTCGATTCGAAATTCTAATTCATTCCCCTTGGGATACAAATTAATGTTTTTGGGTTTTCATTGCTCCCACTTTTGGGGGGCCTCTTCATGGTCAGCTACTCCTCGTCTTTTAAAACAGAGAGGAGAGGGGAGAGAGGAGAGAGAGAGGGGGAGAAGAGGGCAGAGAGGACAGAGAGAGCAGAGAGAGACGACAACAGATAGACAGATAGACAGACAGACAGACAGACGACAGGCAGGCAAAACAGCCGGGCAGACAGAACAGGAGACAGAGAAAAACAAAATAGACAGCAAGCCCCGGCAGAGAGAGAAGGCAACCCAAAAACGACAGGACCCGAAAATCAGAGACAGAAAATTTTTGAATACAGGAAAACAGATAGACGGACAGACAGAGAAAAGGGGAGTTAAAAGGGAGAGGAGGGCTTTAGTATGGAGACGGTCCCCCGAGCAGCACAGAAGAAAAGAGAGAGAGAAGGGGAGAGGGGAGAGAAAAGGAGAGAGAGAGGGAGGGAGGGAGGGGGAGAGAGAGAGAGAGGGGAAAGAGAGAGAGAGAGAGGAGAATTTGAGAAAAGAGAGAGAGCTTACCTTTTTTTTAAAGAAGAAAGAGATAGACGCAATTTAAATTTTTTACGAACAAAGCAAAGGGAAAGAGAACAGAGAGAGAGAGAGAAGAGAGAGAGAGAGAGGGTGAGAGAGAGAGAGAGAGGGGAGGAGAGAGAGAGGGGTTTGACAAAAAAATCTTTTTTTAAAAGGGGAAATAATTGTTGACAAAGACCCCAAATAAGCTTTTTTCTTGTATTTTTTAGGGGAACACAAAAAAACCCCCCAAATTTTCCCAAAGTTTACTTCTGTAAAGAAAAAAAGGGGCTTTATGAACAAATAGAGGGGGGGGGTTTTAAATTTGGGGAATTTGATGGAACTTGTGGGCATGTAAAATGATCAGTATAAAGCTTGGGGGGTGGTGGTTGAAATGATGGCACTGTTGCTCATTCCATACGGTATAAACAGGGTGTTTGTTGAATCCTATAAATGCCGGGGAAACGTCAAAATTTGCCCGGGGGCACTTGTATACAGGCAGCTGAGCAGGAACACGTGAGTGTCACCGTCTGATGACGCTGACCTTCTGGAACTGTTTGCAGCTTGTCTTGGAACCTGCACTGTCCCCGATTGGAAGACATATCAGTCTGTCTTCGCCGCACTGCTACCACTCCACCCATCACAACGACATGGGTGCACATTTTACCACCTGCCTACAACTCCAATAGCTGTTTTGGGTTGTTTTGGGTTTTGGTTTTTCTTTGTGCTATCCCGCTGACATAATGAACAACCAACAGACAGACGCAGGGAGAAATCAAAAAGGCCATTGCTGAGGGAGGGCATTGAAATAATAATGATAATAATTAATTTCAAAGTGAGAGACGCAGGGGACTTTTGAAACAAACCAAACAGAAAAAATCTTCCGCCAAAAAAAAGGGAGTAAACAAAAAAAGACAAAACCATGACGCGTTTCGACCTCTTGGTCTTTTTTCGGGCCCAGACAAACAACATTGCAGATAATGAACACGAAAAAGGAAAAAATCGCTTCTCTCCCCAATTGGCGCCAAATGATCATAATGCAAAATCACGAAAATGATTTTTCAAACACTACGATTTATGTACAGTGCCTTTTTAAATGATTTTTGCCAAAGCCAGAGTCATAAAACGCTCGTGCAAAAAACAGTTTCCCTTTAAAAAAGGGAAAATCACCTCCAAACGGGTTTTAAACCTACATACTAAAGCCCAGACCCTCTAACAAATGAACCCCAAAACATTTCGTCACAGAGCACGCGTTTTCTATATATGAAATTTATTTATAGGATTCATTCATCGGGGATTTTGAACTGTTTGGCCCCAACGTTTTGTCTCCTTCCAGGGTAGTGGAGAGAGAGAGAAGAGAGAAAAAGAGAGAGAGGAGGAGGAGAGAGAGAGAGAGGAGAGAAGAGAAATAAGGTGGGAGGGAAAAATCTGCCGCAATTACACCAATATCAACCACTGTACTTTAAAACACGTCACACCAAATCTACCACTGATTTTAAACACAGTCCACCAATATTACCACTGACTTTAAACTACAGTCACACCAATATCCAACTGTACTTTAAACTAAAGTCACCCAAAAACCCCATTATTTTAAACTACACACACCAATATCTACAACTGAAAACTTTAAACTACAGTACCCCAAATATTACCACTGTATTTTAAAAACTACAGTCACCCAATATCTACACTTTTACTTTAAACACAGCGCACCAATATTACCACTGATTTTAAAACTACAGTCCCCCAATATCTCCCACGTATTAAAAAACTACACTCACACCAATATCTACCACTGTACTTTAAAATACAGTCGCCCAACACACCACACAACCCACACCCACACACAACACACACACACCCACACACCACACACACACACACACACACACACACAGGGAGAAAGGGGAATGAGTTTTGCGCGCGCTCGCACACGTAACGTGGCAGTATGTTCAAACGCACTCTTATTGCTTCTTATATTTCTGTCGCTTTCACTGTCAAAGACTTTCAAAGTGTTTACCGTAAAAACCATAACGCAACGGGGTTTTTAGAGTTCGTATCAAACACACGAGGGCGAAGTTGGTTTTAATGGGAGCCATCCATAGATCAACTTCATCCGCCAGCCTTTTTTTTTTTTAGTTTTTATGTGTTTGGTTTGGGTTTTGAATATTCCTCGATTAATGCTTTTTTTTTCTTTAAAAATGTTATAACTTTGATTAATTTTTGGTTTCTAATTTTAAAAGAAATCCAAAATGGGCAGGAAACGAAACAGTAATTAAAAAAAATACGTACGCACTCTTGCTCCTTTTTTAAAATAAACCCACCACCATCACTTTCAAAAGGAAACAATTACAAAAATCTTGCCGTATGTTCCACAAAAGACCGGCACCAACATATCAGCTACGCGCGCGCATAAACATAGAGAAACAACACAATTCAGCATGCACGCCGCACCATGCATGAACGTGTTCGGAGGGGGAAAACATGTATCGGCATTATCTTCGCCCCTTTTCACGAAAAGGAAAAAAAAAAACAAAAAAGACACTCACAAAGCGAAAGATTTGCGCTGCCCACGGTAGGGGGGGGAGAGCTTTTGGGGGACCTGTTCCCATTGAACCGTGGGGTTATTTTATGACAAATAGCCGTCTCCCCCTCCCGTGGGAGAAAAAAATCGGGGGGAAACCGGGGGAAAAGAGTACGTTGTGTTCTGCCCGTTAGGTCAGACGAGAAAACGGGGGAATACAGCATACTGTTTTGCCCCCGAAGGAACAAACAAACAACCAAAAAAAATTCTCTTGTTGAGCGTTTCCT
>JAMYXO010005836.1:2500-14722 GCA_033310375.1 Conus canariensis | reverse complement strand
AACCCCCCCCCCCCCCCCCCCCCCCCCCCCCCCCCCCCCAAAACCACCACACACCACTTTTCGGCGGGTTCTTGTTCTTTTCGACAGCATCTCTCCTTTTTTTTCTTCTTTTTTTTGTTTCTTGTTTTGCTGTTGTTCATATTTTTGTTTCAGACATTTTACCTAATCTGATTCGACGTTCATTTTTTTATTTTCTTTCATCTATTTCACTGTCTTTAAGACTGGAAAAAAATATCATTGATGCAAAATTTGTGATCCTTCTGTCCCACCTGTCTTCAAACACACAACACACACACCACACACACACACCAAAACACACACACAATAATTATATAAATATACACGCGCGCGCGCGCGCGCACACACACACACACACACACACACACATCACACACACACATCGTACACTTCGATGGAGCCTCTTCAATTTAAGGGCCCACTTACCCAGGCCGCTTTTTGACAGAACCAAACTGAATTAATCTGCGTCTAAATGGACCACCACCGGCACCCTTCCACCAACAACCGCCGTGAGTTTGCCGGCGCCAATGGGGCAAACGATAACTCCGACAAACGGCAGCATGTTTATGCTTATTTCAGGATTGCTCCCAGCGATTTGTTGGGCAGTCGAGATATACTTCACCGGTCCCACCCGCTTTCGGGTGTTTTTTCTTTTCTTGGGCACTTTGAAAAGGGAAATCCGAAGATCCTTCACCTAAGACATGCATGACTCTATATTCTGAGCCTGACCCTAGCCCTAACCTAGCCCAATATCCTAACCCTAACACCGACATAATCACCCCAACTCTACGTCCCCTTTATAGAAACCTTCCTTGATGAATCGTCATGCAGTGTGGAGCAGCCAGTTGTCTTCTCCTTTCCACCCGATAAAGAAATAACCTCTGCTGTCGCAGGCGTGGATAAAGGGTGGAAGTGAAATGATGACTGCTGTCTTGATGACTGAGAACGGGGGTGAGGATCATAAACGACCACGTTTCCCTTCTGAAACTGAGTCCATAGGGACATGACAGGTCACCCTATGCGGATAGGAGGATTTGGGGATCATTTGCTCCCAGTCCACTATTAGGAGATTGAGGAGAACGATGTATTCTGTTCCCAGTCCATCTATGCGGATGAGAGATGAGGATGTATTCTGCTCCCAGTCCATCTATGCTGGATGAGGATGATGATGTAGTCTGCTCCCAGTCCCCTCTATGCTGGATGAGGATGATGAGATGTATTCTGCTCCCAGTCCATCTAAAGCTGGAATGAGGGTGATGAAAGGGTGTATCTGCTCCCAGTCCATCTATGCTGGGTAGGAATGAGGGGTATTCTGCTCACAGTCCAAACTATGCGATGAGATGATAGGATGTATTCTGCTCCCAGTCCATCTATGCAGGATAGATGATGAGGATGTAGTCTGCTCACAGTCCCATCATGCTGGATGAGGAATGAGGATTATCCCGCTCCCATCCATCTAGCTGGATGAGAGATGAGGATGTATTCTGCTCCCAGTCCATCTATGCTGGATGAGGATGAGATGTATTCTGCTCCCATTCTATCTGATGGATGAGATGATGAGGATGCATTCTGCTCCCATCCCCCTATCTGGACGAGAATGATGAGGATGCATTCTGCTCACAGTCCATCTATGCTGATGAGGATGCTTTCTGCTCCCAGGTCGTACATGGCAAAGCTGTAAATTTGAACTTCCTTCTCGGCGTCTACCCTAGTAGATCACGACATACGAGCACCCGGTCAAGCAACACGGACGTACATGCACCACCTTACGCTTCCTACCTTGATGTCATCCGAAGATTCTGGAAGCCTGATGCCAGCTCCGTGGTGAGTTGCTGCCTCGTGGTGACTGAGCCGTCCTGATTCGTCTTCACCTGGGACTGAGATGACCTCGCCTTCCTCTTTTGCCTCCCCAACACCAATCTGCTCCTCCTCCTCCTCTGCGTCGTGCATGCTTCGTTAGCACGGCACGTGTCTGACTGCAACAACGCCAGCAGTGAATGGTGAGAATTACGTCCTATCAGCCTCCTGCTATTAAGATCCAATCAAGTCATGCGCTTGTATCCAAGCGGACCACGAAGGCCATATCAAGGCTACAGGCCAATGAAAAACGGAGCTACGTAGAAATCGAAAAGTTAGCACCAAGACTGAATTTCAAACCTTGCCTTAAGTTCCTGAATTAAAATAGCTCATCTGAAATCAAGTTCGTTACCAGCCCCTTGTCTGTCAAATCAAAATCAGTGCAGTAAGTTACGGTCATGCTTTTCCCAAAGAGGTCGAAGAAGATTCTGCTGCACCGACATTCATTTTGTGCAGGACTTTTAATGTACATGTAACGTGCCACGTGATGTATCCACTGTTTTCGTATGACGTAACTTAACCACAGTGAATGTACTTCTTTTTTTTTCACACTTCTGACACTAGTCCTTACCGAAGAGTGCCGTTAGGTGTACCAAATAGTCAAGTTTGACTCGATAACCAAATGATGGATAGAAGTACCTTTGATAAACAGGCGTGTCACGTGAAATGTCTCTCATACATTGCGCGCCGTGCATCGTTTGTGGGCAATGTGGTAGCCTACGTTGTGGGACAGCTTCGTTCTGCCACTTTCAGAGGGGAAAAAAAGTAAATAGATTAGATGAACAGATAAGAAGTCTTGTAAGACTTCATGTTCTTGTGGTTGCTCTTTGTTTTGTTGTTACTGTTGTTGCTGTTGCTGTTGCTGCTGCTGCTGTTTTAACTGAACCCAAAATGGAAGTTACTTAGATCTATCAAGGGCCGAAAACACGTTAAATACAATAATGTACAAAAAATCGAATAAAAAAAAAAAAGAAAAAGAAAAAGAAAGAAAACCTGCCCCATCACCCTACAACGATCATTTGTATGTAGATATTTAATATGCTCGATCGATCCTTATAGATTTTGCCTAAATCAGACTAGGGACCGTAGTTCATGGACCCTGATCAGACCAACGGAGTTTAATTATCCCGATCTCCGAAGAGCTACAGTCGTCGAGTGGTTAGAACACGGACTGTCAATCTGTGAGGCGCGAGTTCGACCTCCGGTCTCAGCGCCATCTCTCGGGTAAACATTAGGTGCAGCCCTGAAAATGGCTGCACCTCTTCCGTGTGTATACGCACGCAGGAGATCAGCCACGCACGTTGAAGATGACGTCACTCTTGTCATCGTTCCCTGGAGAGGAGATGGAACGACCAAACGCTTCCCATTGCCCTCTAGACACGCCAGGATGAACTCTAAAGAAAAACAGTAGATGGATTCATTAGAACCCCGCCAACAAGTTCATGTTTTCTGCCTGTCTCCGTCGGCTTGTTTGTTTGTCTATCAAGATTATGTACACGATTTTAACCCTTTAACTGCCAAATAATTGAGCGCAGATTGTTGTGTGTGTCACATGAACATGACTGACAACGCTTTCCCAAAACTTGAAAGGTGTCATTCTCTCAGATGAGAAAATGTATCCAGTCCCTGGTAAAAGAAGACACTTGATCTGCCTCTCCTATCCCATATATGGCAGTCAAGGGGTTAACCAAACTCGGTGGAATGATGGGACTTTCGCTCGTCCCCATCCATCACACTCATCATTCCGCCCGTCTCCGACATGACTTCGGCTATGGCCTGAAGCTCACCAGGCGACAGCACAGCCTTTGGCGCATCGTCCTCCCCCGGCCAGGCTCTGTCTCTCTGGCCAGCATGGAGTAGGCAGTGTTGTGGGCCTTGCAGCGCCGTCTGTTTGGCCTGTAGGTACTGGCCGTAAGGGGTAGCGGCGATCTTCAGCTTAGGATGGCTATGTGGCTGTCAGCTGAAGTCATGGGCATGTTCTGTCTGAAGCCCGGCTCCAGGACGAAGCCATGAAATGTTTGTGAAGATCCGTGGAGCGGATCTGAATCACCTGGTGGATCTGAGATCCGATGAGGGAGATGTCACACTGGACACTGTGAAGTTTCCGTTACAGAATGATAACGAATGTGAAATACTACATCTTCATGTAATATCAAAACTGACTGGAGATATCAGCGTTGACATTTCGTATTTTTCATGGCCTTAAAACAAACAAACAAAGAAGAAGAAGAAACTCTTTGTTTTGATCTACTAGGCTATAATCACTTCTTTTGGCAGACAAATCTTCATTCATGCCGGATCCCGAACATTACTGACTTTGGAAGAGGTCTATGCCCATCACTGCAGCACCACGTTGGCCGGTTGTCATGGTTTCTTTCTTCAAACGGTTCAGAAGGGAGCCTGGGGAGGGGGCTCCCTCAGTGGGTAGTGCAGGGAGGAGGGGGGGGGGGTGCATGCCTCCCGCTCGTCTGGTCCTTCTCTTACATACATCCATATATACTGTATGCAACCATACATAATTATATACATACATACAAACATAATTATGTAAATACATACATACATATATACATACATAATTATATACATACATACATATATATATGTATATGTATGTATATGCATACAGTTTTGTGTACTGTGAACAAACAACCTGCGCGCGCTGGAGCGGCAGCTGTCCTGTTTGATTTATTTTTTCTCTGGTTCAAAATATAAAGTGAAAGATGAAACCAATCGACGGACATCTATATCACACGTACGACACCAAACCAAAACAGTGGTACAGAAGGCAACCAGTCTGAAAGGCGTATGCCAACTCTTCACACACACTTGGTATAAAGCGAGTACGTGGTGGTGTCCGGTATGTGTATCGATAACTGCACGTGTGGATTGTTCACAGAGAGAGAGAGAGAGAGAGAGAGAGAGAGAGAGAGAGAGAGAGAGAGAGAGAGAGAAAGAAGTAGGGTAGGGGGAGGGAGGGACTCAGAGAGAGAGAGAGAGAGACAGAGACAGAGACAGAGAGACAGAGAGAGAGAGAGAGAAGTAGGGTAGGGAGAGAGGGGGACTCAGAAAGAGAGATTGGTAGGCACTTCATCGCGCAATTATCACGTTAATTACGTTCTTCACCAATGATACGTGTTGTCATTATCGTCGTCGCCGACATTGTCAGCATCATTATCATGGTCATCACTGTCATCAAACTTTACAAGATCATGTGTAGATGGTCAACTGGCAACACGTCCTACTGCAGAGGTGGATGGGAGTGGAGTTTGGGGCCAAAGAGTTGAGACTGACGGGGTGAAATGGAGAACACGTTAAAAGGCAGTTTGAAAATACTATAAATCAAATGTCGACACAAACTACAAATCTGTACATATATTATAGTAGGACCGCTGATCGTCAGTTGCTAATATTCTCCTCCCCTTCTCTCTCTCTCTCTGAAATTTTTTCAAGGCATGTTATGCTGCGAGCAATTCAAACGATTACGACAGGCGACAATTTGCATCCCCATTTTTTTTTTAAACATAATCCCGGTCCAAAGTAAAATGACAGATCGAAAACCTTACCTACGGGCCGGTCTAGAGATGTGCACACCAACTGTACACAACAGCAAGAGCTCCCATTACAGCACCCTCCGAGGCCATATCCGTCACGTGAAACAACAGCCAAGAGGTTTGGTGACCAAAGCCTTCACATTCAACTTCACCCACGGCACACGTGCGGAGACGACCAAGACCTAGCACCGCGAGAGCTGAAACCAAACCAAACAAACCAACACCAGCTGATCTTGTCAGGGTGCTCGCAATGGGCTGTCGCGTTGCGTGGCGATCAAACCCCGCGCGGTTTGTTTTTGCAGCTCTAGGTTTTATGACCGTTTAGGCAAAGACGGCGCGCCACACCTTCGCCACACCACCACCACGCAGTGCACTTGGCCGTGACTGAGACCCGACGGAACAGCCGGCTGACGAGTTTGGGGGGTGCTATTGGATTCTTTTTTGCACCCTTGGTGGTGAGAACACCACAGTATTATGGACTGTGGTGTGTCTCTATTTGACGCCAGGAGCGCAGACACAACCAGCCGTGTCTCCCTGATGAGTCCGACCCAGCGGACGAAAGGCCTCGGAGCAGGCAATACAAATATATCTGCCTTCAAAAGGGATTGCGATGGTTCCCTTATGCAGCTAGTGAAGAGTTTTCATATCTGTAACATATTTTCTTAATTTCATGTTCCCAGTTTCTCCATCTTCAAATTCCGCCCCCCCCCCCCCCCCCTCCCCCTCCTTAAGTCCAAATCTTTGCCAAGTCATTACTATGAAGTTAGTTCAGTTGTTGGCCTGCGCTTGTTTTTTTCCCCCACTATTAGATTGTTCGTCTATGTATTTGTCTGACTTTATTCAAGTTTAAAAGGCTGTGCCGGTCTTGAATACAAGTTACTCTGTGTTAGGTTTTCTTATGGGAGCAAAAAATACCCAACTTGTTTACTGTTTATCGTTTACTGTTCCCTGCCTCATTTCATTTCCGATTTTGTTTTGATTAAATTGAGGTTATTTGAATTTGTTTCTGTCCGTCTGTGTGGTTGTCTTTTGATCTCCCTTGCATGTTTGGGTGGATCCTCAGGCGTAGGCTCAAAAATTGTCCCTTACATTTTATACTATTTGCGTAATGTCTCTAGTTTTTCAGCAACTTTTTTCCTCCCCACACTTTCGTTTAGTTTCGTTTACTACTCTTCGCTGGCTGCTTTGGGGGGTGCTATTGGATTCTTTTTTGCACCCTTGGTGGTGAGAACACCACAGTATTATGGACTGTGGTGTGTCTCTATTTGACGCCAGGAGCGCAGACACAACCAGCCGTGTCTCCCTGATGAGTCCGACCCAGCGGACGAAAGGCCTCGGAGCAGGCAATACAAATATATCTGCCTTCAAAAGGGATTGCGATGGTTCCCTTATGCAGCTAGTGAAGAGTTTTCATATCTGTAACATATTTTCTTAATTTCATGTTCCCAGTTTCTCCATCTTCAAATTCCGCCCCCCCCCCCCTCCCCCTCCTTAAGTCCAAATCTTTGCCAAGTCATTACTATGAAGAATAGTTCAGTTGTTGGCCTGCGCTTGTTTTTTCCCCCACTATTAGATTGTTCGTCTATGTATTTGTCTGACTTTATTCAAGTTTAAAAGGCTGTGCCGGTCTTGAATACAAGTTACTCTGTGTTAGGTTTTCTTATGGAGCAAAAAATACCCAACTTGTTTACTGTTTACTGTCCCTGCCTCATTTCATTTCCGATTTTGTTTTGATTAAATTGAGGTATTTGAATTTGTTTCTGTCCGTCTGTGTGGTTGTCTTTTGATCTCCCTTGCATTTGGGTGGATCCTCAGGCTAGGCCAAAAATTGTCCTACATTTTATACTATTGCGTAATGTCCTAGTTTTCAGCAACTTTTTCCTCCCCACACTTTCGTTAGTTTCGTTTACTACTCTTCGCTGGCTGCTTTGGGGTGCTATGATTCTTTTTGCACCCTTGGTGTGAGAACACCACAGTATTATGACTTGGTGTGTCTCTATTTGACGCCAGGAGCGCAGACACAACCAGCCGTGTCTCCCTGATGAGTCCGACCCAGCGGACAAAGCCTCGAGCAGGCAATACAAAATTGCCTCAAAAGGATTGCGATGGTTCCCTTATGCAGCTAGTGAAGAGTTTCATATCTGTAACATATTTTCTTAATTTCATGTTCCCAGTTTCTCCATCTCAATTCCGCCCCCCCCCCCCCCCCCTCCTTAAGTCCAAATCTTGCCAATCATACTATGAAGATAGTTCAGTTGTGGCCTGCGCTTGTTTTCCCCCACTATTAATGTTCGTCTATTATTTGTCTGACTTTATCAATTTAAAAGGCTGTGCGTCTTGAATACAAGTTACTCTGTGTTAGGTTTTCTTATGGCCTGCCTCATTTCATTTCCGATTTTGTTTGATTAAATTGAGGTTATTTGAATTTGTTCTGTCCGTCGTGTGGTTGTCTTTTGATCTCCCTTGCATGTTTGGGTGGATCCTCAGGTAGGCTCAAATTGTCCCTTACATTTTATACTATTTGCGTAATGTCTCTAGTTTTTCAGCAACTTTTCCTCCCCACACTTTCGTTTAGTTTCGTTTACTACTCTTCGCTGGCTGCTTTGGGGGTGCTATGGATCTTTTTGCACCCTTGGTGGTGAGAACACCACAGTATATGGACTGTGGTGTGTCTCTATTTGACGCAGAGCGCAGACACAACCACCGTGTCTCCCTGATGAGTCCGACCCAGCGACGAAAGGCCTCGAGCAGGCAATACAAATATATCTGCCTTCAAAAGGGATTGCGATGGTTCCCTATGCAGCTAGTGAAGAGTTTTCATATCTGTAACATATTTTCTTAATTTCATGTTCCCAGTTCTCCATCTCAAATTCCGCCCCCCCTCCTAAGTCCAAATCTTTGCCAAGTCATTACTATGAAGATAGTTCATTGTTGGCCTGCGCTTGTTTTTTCCCCCACTATTAGATTGTTCGTCTATGATTTGTCTGACTTTATTCAAGTTTAAAAGGCTGTGCCGTCTTGAATACAAGTTACTCTGTGTTAGGTTTTCTTATGGAGCAAAAAATACCCAACTTGTTTACTGTTTATGTTCCCTGCCTCATTCATTTCCGATTTTGTTTGATTAAATTGAGGTTATTTGAATTTGTTTCTGTCCGTCTTGGGTTGTCTTTGATCTCCCTTGCATGTTTGGTGGATCCTCAGGCGTAGCTCAAAATTGTCCCTTACATTTTATACTATTGCGTAATGTCTCTAGTTTTTCAGCAACTTTTTCCTCCCCACACTTTCGTTTAGTTTCGTTTACTACTCTCGCTGGCTGCTTTGGGGTGCTATTGGATTCTTTTTTGCACCCTTGGTGGTGAGAACACCACAGTATTATGGACTGTGGTGTGTCTCTATTTGACGCCAGGAGCGCAGACACAACCAGCCGTGTCTCCCTGATGAGTCCGACCCAGCGGACGAAAGGCCTCGGAGCAGGCAATACAAATATATCTGCCTTCAAAAGGGATTGCGATGGTTCCCTTATGCAGCTAGTGAAGAGTTTTCATATCTGTAACATATTTTCTTAATTTCATGTTCCCAGTTTCTCCATCTTCAAATTCCGCCCCCCCCCCCTCCCCCTCCTTAAGTCCAAATCTTTGCCAAGTCATTACTATGAAGATAGTTCAGTTGTTGGCCTGCGCTTGTTTTTTCCCCCACTATTAGATTGTTCGTCTATATATTTGTCTGACTTTATTCAAGTTTAAAAGGCTGTGCCGGTCTTGAATACAAGTTACTCTGTGTTAGGTTTTCTTATGGGAGCAAAAAATACCCAACTTGTTTACTGTTTATCGTTTACTGTTCCCTGCCTCATTTCATTTCCGATTTTGTTTTGATTAAATTGAGGTTATTTGAATTTGTTTCTGTCCGTCTGTGTGGTTGTCTTTTGATCTCCCTTGCATGTTTGGGTGGATCCTCAGGCGTAGGCTCAAAAATTGTCCCTTACATTTTATACTATTTGCGTAATGTCTCTAGTTTTTCAGCAACTTTTTTCCTCCCCACACTTTCGTTTAGTTTCGTTTACTACTCTTCGCTGGCTGCTTTGGGGGTGCTATTGGATTCTTTTTTGCACCCTTGGTGGTGAGAACACCACAGTATTATGGACTGTGGTGTGTCTCTATTTGACGCCAGGAGCGCAGACACAACCAGCCGTGTCTCCCTGATGAGTCCGACCCAGCGGACGAAAGGCCTCGGAGCAGGCAATACAAATATATCTGCCTTCAAAAGGGATTGCGATGGTTCCCTTATGCAGCTAGTGAAGAGTTTTCATATCTGTAACATATTTTCTTAATTTCATGTTCCCAGTTTCTCCATCTTCAAATTCCGCCCCCCCACCCCCCCCCCCTCCCCCTCCTTAAGTCCAAATCTTTGCCAAGTCATTACTATGAAGATAGTTCAGTTGTTGGCCTGCGCTTGTTTTTTCCCCCACTATTAGATTGTTCGTCTATGTATTTGTCTGACTTTATTCAAGTTTAAAAGGCTGTGCCGGTCTTGAATACAAGTTACTCTGTGTTAGGTTTTCTTATGGGAGCAAAAAATACCCAACTTGTTTACTGTTTATCGTTTACTGTTCCCTGCCTCATTTCATTTCCGATTGAGTTTATTTCGTTTCGTCTGCTTTTAGTGTCAGTTGATGATCATGATGATGATGAATACTTACATAGCGCCTATCCTCGGCTAGAGACCAAGCTCTAAGCGCTTTACAATCCACACTCGTTTACACAAAGGCTGCCTACCTGGGTAGTGCCGACTGAAGAACTGCCAGCTGGCGCTTCATTCAGTCGTTTCCCGTGTCATCCAGTCCATATCGTTCAATATCGTTCACTCAATTTCCTTACTTCCTTCATTCTTTCCATTTCTCATGCAGGTGCATGCTATGTGTAACGTGTCATCCATACCAACGGCCAAACTGGCCTTCTCTTCCAAAAGTTGGTGATGGGATTTGACGTGTGTGCAGGATGTTATGCGTGCGTTCACACACGGAACCTCTGCTTGTAGTCTCATTCGAAGGACTGTATGGGAAATGCAGTCAGTACCAATGTTAACTCCGAGGGAAAAATCCCCCTGTACTGAAACGGCCCGGCGGAGATTCAAACCCGCAACCCAAGGATCACCAAGATTACGAGTCCGGCGCTCTACTACTGAGCTGACACAACGACAGGCACTTCCGGTTTGAGAAGGACTTGTTCTTTAAAGAACTTCAAGCTAACCCGGACGTTGAGCTCACCCTTTGACCCAATGTCACAGAAGTCCGCATCACTACGTGTGGAGAGGTCCATACACTCTGCGCCCTATCTGATAGGTGCTGACTTCCACTGTGTTCCGATCAGCCCCATCAGTCTCCTGTGTTCTGTGGTTAGTCACAGAGGGCGCCGTCCTGAAAAACAGTTCACCAGGTTCGTCCATTTCCGTCGGTGTGTACCAAGGCTCGCGCCACTCTGCAGAATGTTTCCCCGAACCCATCGCTTCTTGGCGAGTCGCCCGGTCGGTTATGGTGGGCTGGTTGGTTGACTGGTTGGTTGGTTGGTTGGTTGGTTGGCTCAGCCTGATTTGCGTTGGTTTGGTTTACTGTCTCCCTCCCTCAGCGTTTCCCTGCAGTGTCGATTCAGCAAGGCTGCTGGATCTGGTGACGTGGCCTTTTCAACGTAGTTTTTTTTTCACTGATGTCAGTAGATCTTCATGTGGTCCAGTGTGCTGCCTGGTGGTCTGATGCACTGGTTCACTGGTGATATGATCAGTATGTCTGATGTTTAGTGTCTTGCAATAATTCCTCATTTCCATGGCCTGGATTCTTCTGTCCAGGTCCGCTGAGGGGTCCATGTCTGAAGACGCGGTATACTCGTGCGTGCAGAATCCTGACTTTGTGTTTCATGGAGATGTTCTTCTCCCGCTATACAGATGTCAGTCTGGACATCGCTGAGGTGGGGAGATGTTCTTGTCCCGCTATACAGATGTCAGTCTGGACATCGCTGAGGTGGGGAGATGTTCTTGTCCCGCTATACAGATGTCAGTCTGGACATCGCTGAGGTGGGGAGATGTTCTTCTCCCGCTATACAGATGTCAGTCTGGACATCGCTGAGGTGGTCTTTGCTGCCCTTGAAGAGGGTTTCTGGTTGGGATTCCTCACTGCCCATGATGTATCCCAGGTAAGTGATCTGTTGACCAGCTCCCGCCTTCTGTCCATGGACATATACATCAGCACTGATGGTGGTGTTGTGGCTTGCCATGGACATTTACATCAGCACTGATGGTGTTGTTGTGGCTGTCCATGGACATTTACATCAGCACTGATGGTGGTGTTGTGGCTGGCCATGGACATTTACATCAGCACTGATGGTGGTGTTGTGGCTGTCCGTGGACATTTACATCAGCACTGATGGTGGTGTTGTGGCTGGCCATGGACATTTACATCAGCACTGATGGTGTTGTTGTGGCTGTCCATGGACATTTACATCAGCACTGATGGTGGTGTTGTGGCTGTCCATGGACATTTACATCAGCACTGATGGTGGTGTTGTGGCTGTCCATGGACATTTACATCAGCATTGATGGTGTTGTTGTGGCTGTCCATGGACATTTACATCAGCACTGATGGTGGTGTTGTGGCTGTCCATGAACATTTACATCAGCACTGATGGTGGTGTTGTGGCTGTCCGACATTTACATCAGCACTGATGGTGGTGTTGTGGCTGGCCATCAGCTTGGTCTTCACGCCTGATCTTCTTCTGATGTTGACATATGGAAGAGGTCAAGAGTA
>JAMYXO010005835.1:0-14723 GCA_033310375.1 Conus canariensis | reverse complement strand
CTGAAAGTTAAAAATCTTTGCCCAAGTCATTACTTTTTAAAAAATGACTGAAAAAATTTTGTTAAAACCTGCATTTGTTTTCCCCCCACTTTTTATTTGTTAAAATAATTTTTATATATATTTTTAATATATTTTTTTTTATATATTTTTTAACGGAAAAAAAAAATTCTCCCAGCTTGTGAAACGGTTTTCGAGCTGATTATCACACCCCCCAGCTGCCGCCCAGCAGTTGGTGCCCTTTGCCAGCGGGAATTAGCCCCTTTGGTTGTCGGGGGGGGACACTGTTGTGGGGCTGGTGTCCCCTTTCAAGCTGGGGGGGGTGTGGTGTGGGGTTTGGGGTGTGTGTGTGTGGTTGTGGGGGGGTTTTGTGTGTGTGGGCCCGCGCGGTGTGGTGTGGGTGTGGGTGTGTGCGTTGGGTGTGCACTCAACCCCCCAAACGCATGCGGGGCGGTGCGGGGCACATATTTTTGCACACAACACACACCCACACACAACCCACACACACAAACCCCCAACACACACAAAAACCCAAACACCACACACACACACACACTCAAACACCCCAAAAAACAAAAACACCACCCCCAACACACCCACCACCCACCTTTGGCGCGCGCGCTCGTGCATGTACCACTTCCTTTTCCCCTTCGGGTCCCGATGAACTTTTTCACGACGCAACAAGGGGCCCGCCGCCGCACCAAAAAAGGGTCACACACACACAATGTAAACACACACCACAACCCCCACACAAAAACCCCACAACACCACACACCACACCCCACTCACACACCCCCCCCACGCCCAAAAAAATTTTCACTAAAATACTAATAAACAATGCAGGTTTCGGCCGCGTGTGCTTGCTTTGAAATCTACTTTTTTTCTTTGGGAATGCCCTTCTAAATGAGCAGTCTATGTTTTGGGTTGTGTCTGTCGCTGTTGTCTGTCTTTTTGTTTTAATATCTTTTCTGTTGTTTTGTCTCTCTTCTTAATTTTTTTTATATAAGACCTCCATTTGATGTTTAAAACAATCGTTGAAGTTTTTTTGGCAAATGAAAAAAAGAGAAATTGCCATTTAAATGGAATAGTAAAAAATTTCAATTGTAAAAAATTGCAGTGTCTTTTGGGGGTTGTCTGCTTGAGTAGGGCGGGGGGATTTGGGCGGTTGTATTAGGTTTTGGGGGGAAAAATTTGTTTGTAAAAGAATTTTCCCAAAAAGATTCGGGGGAAGGGGTGTAGCAAAACTGGTTGACCATTACGGGGGACCGGTCAATGCTGGGTTAAATACTTTACAATGTTGTAATGTACAGTTCAGTTGATGATCGTTGTAAAGGGAAAAAGGGGACATCGGGAAAATTTTTTTTTAAACCCGTTGGTTTAAAATTTGGTTTTAGAAAAAAATTTTATTATGCTATGATTATTTTCATTACATTTTTTTATATTGTTTTTTTTTTTTTATTTTAATTTTTTATTATTTTTATTTTTTTTTTATTGTATTTTTTGTATGAATTATTATTATTAAGAGTACTTTTTTTACAAGGTGTGTCCTTTGGTCCAAAGCCAAAACCCCAAAGTCTTAATGATCTTTGCTATCAAAATTATCTCATCTTTGTTTTTTATTCATTTATCCTTTCGGCTTTGAACATGGGCATGTGGTTCTCGAAAATTTTGCGGAGTGGGGGGTGGGGCGTACATGGCTAGGGTCAGCGGCAGGGGGACCCCTTCGTGTAAAAAATTGAAACTGAAACGGATCCCACGCTCTGTGTACTCAACGGGCTATACCGTTGTGGGCCGATAAAGAGCTCCCTGCTGGCCGACATTCTTTTTTTTCCCGGAGTAATTCAATAGTTCCTCATTCCCCTTTTTTCTTTTTTTTCCCTTTTTTTTCCCCGCAATAGTAACCCCCCCAAAAACTGCCTTTTTTTTCGAAAGTTGGTGATGTGTTTCTGTTGTTTGCGGGGGGACGTTATGGTGGTTCACGCTCACGGCCCTCATTATTATTCCATTCGGAAGAAATTTGTACTGGAAATTTGAGTCAAAAACCCGTTTGTTAATTAAAGGGGGGGATTATCTCCCTGCCCCAAAAAAGGGCCCCCTGGCGGAATTCGAAAACCTTAAAAAACCCCCAGAAATCAGGATACGACCCCCGGGGCGCTCTATTTGGAAAAATATCTGTCTGCTGTCTATCTGTTCTGTCTGCCCTCTCCCTCTGTCTCTGTCTCCCCTTCTCTCTCTTCCCCCCCCTTTCCCGCCTGGCTCCTCTCCCCTTTTTTTTTTTTTCTCTCCTCTCTCTTCCTTCTCTCTCCTCTCCCTGCAAAAAAGGATGGAACGTTTTAAAACGGATTTTTAAAAACCTTGTCTTGTCCGTTTTAAAAAATCTGAAAAAAAATCCCCTAAAAGTGGCCTTTAAAAAGGAAAATTTTTCGTGCCGTTTTTCTCGCGTGTCATTCCTTATCCCCCACGATGATCTTTTTCAGGTCGAGCAGCCCCCTCGGCGCCCCTTTTGTGAAAACGGGTCACAAAAATTTTAAAAACCCTGTTCTTCATGAAAATGTGGGGGGGCAACATGGCATTCACTGTGGCCCACTTTATGGTGACCCCTAAAGGTCAGGGGTGTTCCACCAGATTTAATTTCGAATTTAGGAGAAAAAAAACAACTTTGCTTTTTTGTTAGTTGTGGAGAATGCAGGAGGAGCAGACAGAAGAGACAGAAACGGACAGAGGAGGGAGAGAGGGAGGGAAGGGGAGAGCGGGGAAAAAAGGGGAAGGGGAGAGAGGGAGAGAAGACAGACAGACGGGGGGACAGGACGACGGGGCAGGGGGGGGCAGAGACAGAGGAGGGGAAGAGAGAGGGGGGAGGGGGGTCGACTTTCCTACATGTGCTTTTTTTTGTTTTTCTTTTTTACAAATTTTTTTATCATTTCTCTTTTTAATCAGCAGAATGCAAACTGCTTGTTTCTGTAAGTTCATCCGGGGACATAAAATGATTGACAGAAAAATGTGTACTAAATGGTTGTTTTTTCTGTTTCAGGCAATTATTTTTTGTCGTGTTTCTTCGACAGGCCGCACGGGCATTTTCCGTAAAAAGGTACTTTTTATGGCAAAGTAAAGTGGAATCAGGAGGTAAAAGAGTGGTATTGGACTGAAAAAAATTTTTCCGTTCTGCACCAGAGGAACAGCCTTCCCCCCCCCTTTTCCCCACACCCCCCCCCCAACTTTCACCTGTCTGCTAGTTCTGGGTTTTTTTTTACGGTCGTTTTTTTTTTGTCGCTTTCTTTTATTTTTGGGTTTTTCGCTTTGTGTTTTGTCAGTTTTGTTTTAATTTAGCACGCCCCCTAAAATTTTTTGCTTACCGCATTAAAAAACAATAGCCGCCTTCTTTCCTAGTCTTTTGCACCCCCGACCTCTAAATTAAATTTTTTTACCTTTTAGCAAAGGGGAACTCGTGTTTCAAATTTATTTTGCCCTCGTAAAAAATAGTTTACGCAATTTACATTGCTCTTTGTGACATCCTGGTTCAATGCTTGAAGGTTTAGCTCATGTTTCAGGTAAAAACTTTTTTTTTGGCAAAAAAATTTGTTTAAATCTTTAGTTTTGTCTTTGTGAGTTGTAGTTAAATGCCAAAAAGGTTTTAAACCAATCCAGAATTTCAAAAAACTTTTTTTAATTTTTTGAAAACCCTTTGGATTTTTTTTGTATTTTTTTTTTAAGTGAAATTCAAAGTGTTTTTTTTCGGCGAAAAAACTACGTTAAAAAAACCCGTTAATTTTTTTATAGGGAAAAAAGCTCATGGGAGGATGTTAGTTTTGAGGCGTGGGAGTCGGGACCTCGATAAGTTGGGTAAAAGCTATGTTTTAAAGGGGATTGGGTTTGGGGCAAAGGTTGCCACTTTTCAAGACATCAATCATCCTTTTTTTAGCTAGCCCCCCATTCTCCAAAAAAATGTTACTGAGAATTCATGCCGGGGCCCTTCGAGGTTTAAAAGATGCCCAGGACAAAATTTTTTGCGTGACATCCCGTCTTGGGTAAAGGGGCTAGTAGCGAGCAAAGTTTTTTTTACAAGTAGGGAAAAAACTCTGTGCGGTAGGCAATTTTTCCAACTGAAAAGTCGTTTTCCTTTCAGGCAAAAGTGAAATTTGGGATTATGGTTTAAGTGATGGAAAAATTGTTCTGAATTTGTTTTAGGGGGCTGTTATAGTAAGATGAATATCAATTTCCCAGAATGATTAGCGCACAGTAAAAAGGGTTTGTTGTCACGTTCCCAAAAAATAAAACTCTTTTAAAAAAATTATTTTTAAGAAAAACGATCGCTATAGCCCTAATTATAACAAAAAGGGAGAAGAGGGAGGGGAAGGGGAGGCGGGGGAGAGAAAAAGGGGGAAGAGATAAAGGGGAGAAGAAGGGGGGGAGGGGAGAGAGGGGGAGGGGAAAGGCGGAGAAAGAAGGGGGGGGACAGGAAAACAAAAAAAAACAGGAGGCAGGCAGAAGGCAAGGAGAGAGAAAACACCCCCCCACAACACCACACCAAAACAACACACCCACACCAACACACCACAAAAAACAGGGACGGACCTGATGGGACGCAAGAAGGAAAACCCAAAAAGAGGGGGAGGGGGGGGGGAGGAGAGGAGAGAGAGAGGAGAGAGAGAGGAGGAGGAGAAAGGCAGACAGACGACGGGGGACGGGAGAGAGAGAGAGAGGACAGACAGACAGCAGGACAGACGGGACCAGGGACGACAGACGGGGAAAAAACAGACAGTTGGAAAAAGGACAGCGACTAAGGACAGAAAGGGGCAGAGGGGACAACACCAGAGGGCCGAGTTTGAGGGGGGACAAGAGAGGAGAGGGTGGGGGGGGGGGAGGGGGGGGGGAGGTGTGAGCACGCGCGAGGGGGGGGTGCGGGTCCCGGGCGTGGGTTTTTGGGTGCTTTTGTGTGTTTTGGTGTGTGTGTGTGTGTTGTGTTTGTGTGTTGTGTGTGTTGTGTGTGGTGTATGTGTCTTTTGTGTGTGAGTGCGGCGTAATTGGTGCGGGGGCGTTTTTTTTTACTGGATTTCTTTGGGATTGGTGCTTTGGTGGGGGTGGTGTGGGGTTGTGGTGTGTGTGTGTGTTGTGTGTGTGTGTTTTGTGTGGGTGTGTGTACGTCGCGGCGGGGGGGGGGGGCCCATTCAGGGGGCTTTTTGCATGTTGTGTTGGGGTGTTGTGTTTGTGTGTGGTTGGGTTTGTTTGGGGGGGGAAGGGAGCGGGTGAGAAAAAAGGGAGACAGAGCCCCCCCCAGAGAGGGACAGAGTTTTTATAAACATGAAAGACAGCAAAAGACAGAGTTAATTTTTTGAGTGGACACTGACGGGGAATGCCGTAGGCCCTAGCCCCAGTTTTAAAATAAGAGAGGGGGCGGGGCCCCAGTGAAAATCAAGATTTGCCCTACAAGTGCAAAGCGAAGTGTTTAAAATTAACTTCAATAAAAACATTCGGGCCCCGATTATCAGAGGGGTTTAAAACCCCGAGTTTTAAATTTAAAATTTTTCCCCAACACCACACACACACCACACACACACACCAAACCCCACACCACACACCTCACAAAAACACACAAAAAGGACAGGGAGGAGAGAGGAGGGAAGAGGAAAAGAGGAGAGGGGGAAAGAGGAGGAGGGGGGGCAAAGGGAAGGGGGAGGGGAAGAGAGGAAGGGGAAAAAGGGGGGAGGAAGGGGGAGGAGGGGAGAGGGAGGGGGGGGAAAAAGGGGAAGGGGGAGATGAGAGGGGGGAAAGGGAGGAAGAGGGGTGAGAGAGAGTGCGCGTTTGGGGTGCGCATACATGGTTGGGGTGTGTGTTTGGTGTGTTGTGTGTTGGGTTTGTTTGTGTGGTGTTGGGGGCGGGGCGGCCGGGGTTTGGTTTGTAACAGAGATTTTTGAAGAGGAGAGAAAAAGGGGAAGAAGGGGAGGGGAAGGGGAAGAAGGGGGAGAAGAAAGGGGAGAAGAGAGGGGGGGGGAGGAAAGGGAAAAAGGGGAAGGAAGGAGAGAGTGAAAGGGGAAAGGAGGAGAGGGGGAGAGGAGAGAGGGGGTGGGAGAAGGGGAGAGAAAGGGGGGAAAAAAGGGGAAAAAAAAGGGGGGAAAAAAGGGGAAAAGGAGGAGAAGAGGAGAGAGGAGGGAGGGAAGGAGGGAGGGAGAGATTTTTTTTACACATGCGGGGACATCAAAGTGAGTTATTAGATTGACACGACAGGAATGCATGTACGAAGTATCAAATTCAGAGGGGGCAGGCCAAGTGTAATGAAGGGGTGAAGAAAAATTCCCCAAAGTAAAAGTTTTTGCAATCAAGTTTATTAACAAAAAGAGATGATTATTGAAATGTAAAAGCCCTTGAATCAATTATAAATCACCCACAACACCACACAACCACACACACAACACACACACACCACACACGCCCACGCAGGGGCACGCCGCACGCACGCCACCCCCACCCCCCAAAAAACACCCACCACCCCACCCACAACACACTCACAAAAAGCCCCCCAACGCACGCAGCCACACACACTTACAGACAAAAAAAAGGACGGGGAACAAAAGATGAGACAGGGGGGGACAGAAACAGGACAGCCATAAGAAAGACAAAACCCCCGGGACAGGGGGGGAGAGAGAGGGAGAGAGAGGGAGAGGGAAAGGAGGAAAGGGGGACAGGAGATAGGGGGAGAGGGTGCAGAAAGGGGGGGGGGGGGGGGGAAATTTTAAAGTTAAAAAAGGAACAAAACATTGGGGTGGAAATAATAAATTGCCTCCCTTAGCTTGCTTGAAAAAAAAAAACCCATCAAAAATCTTTAAGCCTCATTTCTCCTAGGGTTGTTTGTAGAAGATGTTCACCGTAGGGTCTTGGGGAATAAATTGTTCAAGAAAATATCCACTTTGGGTCTGCAATACTTGGCTGCCGTATCACCACTTTCCACAATTCATCACAACTGTTTCTGGGTCATGCCCTATTCAGAAAGCTTGAAAGGCCAGGTCCATGTTCAGTGCCCTCTGATTGCCACAGGATAGAAATGCTGTACATGCTTTACACTGCTGTCAAACACCTGGATCATCCTGAAAACTTCAGTGACGATGCCAACTGCATTAACTGACGGCCAGGTAAGGGCTTCTCACGTGTTCAGTACTGACAGGTATTTTGGGAAACAGTTCCTCTGCGGGCTTTCCCACTACCTGAAAGCCTGTTAGTCTTTTAATTGGGTCACTGTGACATTTTTTACAAGTTGTCTGGGCGAAGCCTTGGATGCACACGGTAGACTGGAGGAAAAAAACATCAGTGCCTTCAAACTGTTCATAGGTCACTTCAATAAGTCACTGTAGAATTTGTTGCCATTCTACATCAGAGAAATGCAGTAAACTGTTTTCCTTGCTTCTTCCAGTAACAGTGGTTATCTTTGATATCCTCCAGAACGAGGTGCCCCACTGAGGCAGAATCATCTTCATTTCCCACTCAGGGAGTTCCGGCGTTTTTTTTTTTCTCCTTCCCAGGGCAGTGTCGGGTTTCAGTTGTTCGGCTAAAACCTGATGTTTTTTTCTTGGGGTATAGAATGCTTTCCCCTTCATCTTCACCTTCGGTTTTCTCGCCTGAACATAAGTTCTTGCAGAGCATCTATGAAAATCTCCCATCCGTTACTCTTGTCAGTGCCCCCCTTGCCGCGGGGTTGAAAACTGTGACAGTAAGGTGTCAAACTATGACCGGTTGTGTCAAAAAACAGCAGAAGCCCTTCTGTCCCAAAAAAATTACATTTCAACCAGCTGTCTGGCACCCCCGTCCTGCAAAAAAGTTAAAGGATATTGAAACGCAGGAAAATTGCATCCATCAACAATGCTTTGTGCCTCTCGCCCCCGCATTGAAAAAAGGCCAAATATTTTGCGCGCCACACTCAACACCACCACAACACACACCCCACAACACCCCACCCCACAAACCCCCCCACACCACACACACAAGCTATTTGTGAACACAGGACACATACAAAAGTAAGCACCCTCACTTTCTTCCCCCCCGCCACGTGCGCTGCCTAACACATCCCCCACCCCCCCCCCCCCCACACCACCCTGCGCCCCCCCCCCCCCCCCCCCCACCACAAAACCCCCACCACCCCCAAAACACCACACACCACCCAAAACACCCACACACCCCCAACACACTACACCCCCCCACACCCCACAACTCACCATGCCCCCATACGAAACGCCCCCACAACACTCCCCCCTACCCCCCACACCCCCCCCCCCCCCCCCCCCCCCCCCCCCCCCCCCTACCCCCCCAAACCAATTACGTTACGTCACTTCCATTACGTGATGCTTCCCAAATTTTCTTTCGTTGAGAAAATTCCCGCACAAGTCAGGGCGCTGTCCTAGGTGAACAGTCCCAATTCTATAGACACTCCGTAACATCGGCACGTGCGCCATCACAAGTGCCACGGTAGTTGCTGCCCGCCTGCCGCCCTTAATTTAATGTTCCACTTGTCTTTGATTTTGAACTCAAAGTTAGAAAAAATTCGTAAATCTTGTCGATCCATCCCATCACGGAAAATCTTAAATGTCTCTCGGGTCGTGCTTCACGGCCGGGTTTTTCGAGTGACGGTTTTCCTTTTGGGGTGGCAAGAGTTTCCTCTGACAAATTTTTGCCCACTTTGGAAAATTCGGAGGAATGGCATCGTCGTTGAATTTGAAATTAAATTTCTCCTAAACAGTGGAATTCGGGCCCCTCTGGCCTTTGTTCACAGTTTCTACTGTTACAAAAAAAAGCCTCCAAAAAAAGGCTTAAGCATACACATGAGAATTCGAAAATTCGCTAAAATTTCTGCTCGGGTATTAAACGCTCGGTTCGCAGCCCGCTGCCGACTTGGCTTTCAGCGGAAAAGAAAAACACAGAATTTTTTTTTTTTTTAAACTTAAAAAAAGGTTTCTATTTTTACCCAAACCCAGCAAATTTTACAGCCCTTTTTTTTGCATGTTTGAATCATTCACCTGTTCCAAATAATGCACCGATGCTATTTAAAAAAAA
Source organism: Conus canariensis (assembly GCA_033310375.1). Lineage (NCBI taxonomy): Eukaryota > Metazoa > Mollusca > Gastropoda > Neogastropoda > Conidae > Conus > Conus canariensis. Next base: position 5,690 of record JAMYXO010005835.1, on the reverse strand, counting down.
CAAGTTATCAAACGATGAATTTAAAACAGCACTTCTTTTGCATGTTTGAATCATTACTTTCCAAATTTAAAGCACCGGATGACTATTAAAAAACACAGTATCCAAACGATGAATAAAACAGCACCGTTTCTTTTGCATGTTTGAATCATTCCGTCCAATAATGCACCCATTGATATTTAAAAACGTATCAAAGATTTAAAAATAACAGCCCCGTCTTTGAATGTTTTGCAATTTCACTGTCCAAAGAATGCACAGATGATTTTTTGAAACACAGAATAACACAGCAACTTCCCTGTATGTTTGAATCTTTTTCACTGCCCAAAAAATAATGCACAGATAATTGTTTTAAAACACAGTATAAACTATAAATTGCATAGCAAGTACTCCAGAACAGCGTTGTTAAATTTCAGGTTCAAGCTTCCATTACAAATGTCGTCTGCGTCAAGAAGCGCACGCGCACGGGCGCCGTGACGTGAGGGACCGGACAACGCTGTACGTTTCTGGCTATTTGGAGTCGCCAAGGCCACCACCCCACAACCACAACCCCACACACCACACACACACCACCACACACACCGGGGAGGGGGGGGGAAAAAGTGGGAGAAGGGGAGGGAGGGGGGGGAGGGGGGGAGGAGGAAGGAGAGACGGAGAAGGGAGAGAGACGGGGATGGGAGAGAGAGGGAAAAGGAGAAAAGGGGGAGAGCGAGCAAAAAACTGAAAACAATTAGGCATTTACTCAAAGATCGAGATCTTCGGCTTTTAATCAGGTTGTTTACGAGCTGTCCTTGGTCTGCAGGGAACATTGACGGTTGCCATGCACACGGTTCATTAAAAATCACATATAAAAAAGGTTTTCCCAAAAAAAGCGTGTGCGGTTATGTGTGATTGTCCTTGATTGGTCTACCCCTGTGCCTGTGGACCCCAACTCTATCTCTGTCTCTCTGCCCTGTTCTTGTTTCCTCTCTCTCTCTCTCCTCTCTCTCTTTTCTTCTGTTTCTCTCTCTGTCTCTCTCTCGGGTCTCTGTCTCCTCTGTCTCTCTCGGTCTGTATCTCTCTGTCTGTCTCTCTGCCTCTCTCTCTCTGTCTATGTCGCTCTCTGTCTTCTCTCTCGGGTCTCTCTCTGTCTCTCTCTTTCTCTCTCTCTCTCTCTGTCTCTGTCTCTCTGTCTGTTTGCGTCTTCTGTCTGTCTGTCTGTCTCTCTCTCTCTCTTTTCCCCTCTCTCTCTTCTCTCTTCTCTCTTCTCTCTCTGTCTCTCGTGTGTGCTTACAGACAGAGAGAAAATCAGTGTATTGCAACAGTACTCAAAAGCCTTTAACAAAGTCGCTTTATGACAGATTTCGATAACGAGAGAAACGAAAATCTAAGGGAAAAAAAAAAAAAAAACAAACAGAATCCTCGCCCAAAGATTTTAACTATAACTAAAGACTCACCAATTCATGAAAACCTTGGTTTTATGAAAACCTCGCATACAGCATACAGTTTTTTGGGGTTTTTTTTTTTTTTTTTTTGGTTACCCATAAATGCCCGTTCTTGGATAAGCAAATAATTTACCATAACCAGTTAGACATCAGAATTTTTGCAAACGCAAAATTGAAAAATGCCAGACGCGGGGTTTTTTTGTCAGATATAGGCGCTCGCTTCGTACAAAAATTATTACGAATTTACACTTTATCTGCATTCATTCCTGTTTCCAGTTTAAAGGACACATATCTTATAAATAGTAAACGTTTCTTCAGTTAAGTAAAACGCTGTTTGGGTTTGTCCACAACAGCAGTCTCCACAACAAATGGCGGGTGTTTGACAAGAGACGGTACTTCAGATGTGATTGAAGCGGTTTGGTAATGCGGGGTGTTCAGAAAAAACAAAACAAAAAAAATAAAAACAAACAAACAAATAAGGAAACAAAAGCAACCAAAACAAAAAACAACAAAACGCACCTGTCAAGGACGACCAGTTTTTGGGGCTTCAACCTTCGATTTTGAGGACAATACCTATTAAGGGAAAAAGATCAGCCGCCGAAGAGACCCAGTGAGTTTCTGCAGCTCTGTTGAGTCCTGGAAAGCAACGATTACTACATGCCAATCACAGATGTGCTGATGGTCAGCCTTGTCAACGGTTTTACTCTTCATCTTGTGTGTGTGTGTCGGTGTTGCTGGTGTGTGTGTTGTGTGTGTGTGTGTGTTGTGTGTGTGTGTGTGTGTGTTGCGTGTGTGTGCGTGTGTGTGTGTGTGTGCGCGTGTGTGCATTTCGGTGCGTGCGTGCGTGTGTGGGGTGTATGGTGTGTGTGTATGTGTCGTGGTGTGTTTTTGTGTGTGTGTGTGTTGTGTGTGTGTGGAATGGGTCTGGAGCAGAAAAAAATTAAATTTACGTGTGTGTGTTGTGTGTGTGTGTGTTTTTTGGTGTGTGTGTGTGTGTGTGTGTGTTGTGTGTGTGTGCGTGCGCGCTGTGTGAATGGTTTTTGGTGCACTAAAAAATTATGGGGCGGCGCGCATTGTGGGGTTGTGGTCTTGCGCACAAAAATAGACGTGGGGGGTGTGGTCGTGTTTTGTGTGTGGGGTTGTGTGTGTGTCTGTGTTTGTGTGTGTGTGTGTGTGTGTGTGTTGTGTGTTGTGTGTGTTCTGTTATGTTTGTCTGGCGCACAAAAAAAATACACATACGTGTGTGCTCTCTACTGACATATTATTGGGGCCTTTGGTCTGGGGGAACATAGATGGGAAAACAGGGTCGGCTTTTTTTGTTCCAGACATTTTTTTCTTCTGGCAGAAAAATCCCCAAACCAATGGTTTTCCTGAAGCCACACTGGCTCTTTTGACAAAGCTATCGTAAAAGTTTTGTTTTATAAGGGCAGCTCAGCCAGAATCCTCCCCAAGAATCGTTCCCTGCTTTTTTGGGACACAAGGCCGCCACAGAAGTGATGGCCTTGTGACTCGGTCCTTCTTTAAAATTTACCCCCCCCCCCCCCCCCCCCCCCCCTCCCTTAATCACCAAACAGAAGACCAACCTAACGCTACGGGTAATGGTGGGAAAAACACAGGAAGGTTCCCTTCTCATTTTTACAACACCCCACGAAGGGATGAGGTAAGGTGCCCCTTTGATCAACCACAGAAAAAGGACCCCTTGGACGGTACACAGTAGTGGGCACTTCCCGAGGTGCAGGGTGGCAGGGAAACGAAACGGAAAGTCCGGGGCCAAAACAGCCACAAAATCTCAACGACACATTGCGGACGCACCTCACCTTTGGTTTAAGTATGGAAAGTCAACTTTTTGCAGGGGCATTATTATTCCCTGGCTCCTTCCTCACTGGGGGGGGGGGGGGGGGGGGGTCCACCGGGGGGGGGTCCAGGGGGGGTTGAGGGTGGGGGGTGGGGGTACATACACAAGTATTGTGCCTGGACAGATCATGAATGCTCCCCCTTTTCTGGTTTTCACCGGGGGTCACATGTCAACACAGCCAAGCCGGAATGATCCGTGATTCCCCTTTTCTTTTCCCAATCACTGGGGGCTTAGTAGTATTTTCATGTTCACATGACCCCTACGACATGTACAAGCTCGTCCCTTTAGTCACATGCTTATAAGCAAAAATGTTGTTAAACAAACAAAAACGAGAAAAAAAAAAAAAAAGAAGTCAACCCTTCTCTTTTTCTTGGGCATTGCAATTTAAATTTTGGAACGGAAATCAATTACAACATCCTTCCCCTTGAGAGGGAAACAAAAAGGGAAAGGTTTGTATAAGGAAAACCTTGTTTGATGATAGCACTTAAAACATTCACTTCACCCGACGACGAAAAGCACCAATCATGAACCCCGAACAATTCTCAAATACCACGGGACGAAAATGATTTTATGACAGGATCGCAGCCCTCTATAACAGAAGTCGCCCCCACAACCTTCAAGAGGGAGTTTAGATATTTGGACCACGAACTAACACATCTCCTTTTTTTTTACGAGCACCAAACCAACATAGCAAGATCCTTCCCTCCTGTACCCAATAAAACAAAGGAGGGGGGATAGTTTTCGGAAACCCCAAAAATAAAACTTTAAAAAGGTTATCTTTATCTAAAATAAAGGCATATACAAATTTCAGAGGGAGAGGAGAGGAGGAGGAGAGAGAAGAGAGGTAAGGACCGAGATGGAGAAGAGAGAGAGAGTGAGGGGAAAGAGAGGGGAAAAGGGGGAGGGGAAGAAAGAGGGGGGAGAGGGGGAGGAAGGACTATGTATTATCTAAGGACTCGGGCTATAGGCGAAACCATGGAAACCATTAAAAGATTACTTTCGAATTTTGTTAAATGCGGGGACTACTGTAGGCTTTTTTTAAGGGTAAGTTTTTTTATGACTTGATTTGCGTTTTGGTTTTTTTTTAAGTCTTCGTGTTTTGATTTGTACAGGGGATCTGTTTTTAGTTGGCTGCAGTTTTCGGTATGGCCGTGGTAGTCGGCCGGCTAAAAAAAGTTCCATGAATGGAAAAAAAAAAAAGGATCGGTACAACACTCTTAGCGCAGAGTTTCACAAGAATAACAAAATTGAGTACAAAAAAATTTTGCCACCAGCTGCCGGGAAAGTTAAAAAATTCACAGCGGAAAAGAAAACCAAGTTGATGTCGACGGCATTTTACTACAGTCCAACCGTTAAGCTGACAAAGCTACATCAATAAGTCTAAAAGCAACAATGACAAGAAAACGATTCAACCAGTACTTTATTGCATGACGGATAGTAACCCCCCCCCCCCCCTTCCCCAAACCAACCCCCACCCACCACCCCCACCCCCCCCCACCCCCAAAAAAAAAAAGCAAAAAAAAAAAAAACCCCAAAGCAGAAAGAAAAACTGCTAAAAGAAGAAAAAGAAAAGCAATTATCAAGTAAATGAACAGAAAAAAAAAAAAAAAAAAAAAAGGGGGGGGGGGGGGGGGGGGGGGGGGGGGGGGGGGGGGGGGGGGGGGGGGGGGGGGGGGGGGGGGGGGGGGGGGGGGGGGGGGGGGGGGGGGGGGGCCCTGGAAAAGGGGGAAAGGCAGGGGGGGGGGCGGGGGGGCCCCCGGGGGGGGGGGGGGGGGGGGGGGGGGGGGGGGGGGGGGGGGGGGGGGGGGGGGGGGGGCGGGGGGGGCGGGGGGGGGGGGGGGGGGGGGGCGGGGGGGGGGTGGGGGGGGGGGGGGGGGGGGGGGGGGGGGGGGCGTGGGGGGGGGGGGGGGGGGGGGGGGGGGGGCGGGGGGTGGGGGGGTGGGGGGGGGGGGGGGGGGGGGGGGGGATGGCAGGGATTCACAGCAGTCTGAGGTCAAAACTAGAAGCTGGCATTGCACGGGGGGCCTGCAATTTTCCCAATGCTGTTCGTTGTTGGAGGGGAGGGGATCATCTCGAAAGCCGCCCGTTTAATGAGCAGTAGATGGTCAGCTGGGTTGGGGAAATAAATACCAAACAACACCTCGGGAAGCCTTTCTGGATGACAAAAAGTTGTCCTTTTTCCCCCAAAGAGAAAAAAAAAACACTCCAAAATACTGGTTGCAGTTTGACAAGTTACTTGCCTCATCCTGTTTCAACCTCTCATCCAGCCAGCTCTGCAAGCCATGGGACCGAGGGCAAACCATGCAGGCGATAACGCTCCTCCTCATCGAGCACGAGTCGTCACTGACTTCATAATTAATAATAAATAATTTAAAATTTATTTCTTTATAGCGCTTTTAAAAAAATTTTCCAAAGGA